>JAUZNJ010038502.1:0-11068 GCA_034780135.1 Jordanella pulchra
TGAATTTCCTTCAGAAAATATTCCACTATATGTACTTAAACTTCATGGGTGCCAATAATGGTGAGCAGGACTGTAGGTGTTGACGGCTGTAGGCAGGAAGGATCTTCTGTATGAAGAGGATGCTCACTGTTTTCCATAATCTTTTGGACTTTATGAATAATTCTCCTTTATGAAATAATCTCCAGGGCAGTTCTTTATTAGCATTTTAAGCTTTTAACCACAGACACTGATATGTAAGGATAAACTAAAGAAACAGTGAGGAACACAATGGTTAGGTGTTCAAATAATATTGGTGCCAAATTCAAAAGCTCCAGTATAAATACATTCTATTAGATTGATTTCAATACTTTTTACTCCTTTTGTATTTCAATAATCAAAATCTTACCAATTAAAAAAGTATTTTGTGTTAGTATACAACCAAAATCTTCTACTGCTCTCAGATCGTAGTGCTTTAAAAACTGTCTCTTAATCCTTACACTGGCTCTTGTATCAATTCTGGATACTCTTTAAAATGTTATTTGTTTTTAAGTTACTCAATGGTCTGGAAACATCCTATCTATTGAAATTTTTTAAAATCTACCAGCCCAGTAAAGCTTAATGGTCTACTGGTCAACAACTACTGAAGGTCATTTGCACTAGATATAAGCAATGGAGGGGAAATCTTTCTGTTTCAGTAGTTATGAGAATAATCTTCCCTATAAGGTACACTCCCATCACTGACCTGCCTCTATTCAAAGTCAAGCTCAAGACCTATTAATTATAAAAATACCTTTGACATTTAGACTTTCATATGTTTCTTTTAACATATTTATATTCCTAGAATGTTCCTTTATATTGTCTTTGTTTTAATGTGGTTTGGTTTTGACTCTAAAGCACTTTGATCAATGCATTGTTAGAAGGTGCTGTATACATAAAGTTTATTCAATTTGACTC
Source organism: Jordanella pulchra (assembly GCA_034780135.1). Lineage (NCBI taxonomy): Eukaryota > Metazoa > Chordata > Actinopteri > Cyprinodontiformes > Cyprinodontidae > Jordanella > Jordanella pulchra. The sequence goes on from JAUZNJ010038502.1 coordinate 934, forward strand.
TGGCCTGAACCATGCCGTTCACAGTGTACTAAACTTCTTAGTGGTAGTGGTGGGTGCCACAGCAGTTTTGCAGTTATAACCCAGTTGTCAAAGATCAATAGAACGTTCACTGTGGACAGACTCAGGCAGTTCATAGTCCATAGAGAAGCAACTTGTGGAAAAATAAATCTACTTTAATTTAGGATCACAATTTCACTCAGTATGCATATTTAAGGTCTGAGGGATAATTCAACACTATAAAGAAGAAGCAACCCTCCTAATTACCATTCTACAAAAAAAATAAAAAACACAAAACAATCTCAAGGAATATTGGCTAAGACACTGTATTATCCAGACAGGATACCAATATGTCCAGTTAATCTCTTGCAGTAGTTGCTATTACAATCTTACAAGACAACTTAACAGCCTCAGCCGAGCAGCCACCAGCAGAATTAGATCTATCAGGATGATGAGTAGAAATAAAGAATTGGAAGTCTGTTTCCAAATGTGATTTTATTACACTTTCATTTGACTTCTTTTTTTGTATTTTCTGGCTAGCCTAAGTCAGAAAAACCTTTGTTGGTCATCAAGAAAATGTGAAAAAAAAAGTTTAATATAGAAACCCATTTGATTTGAAAAAGGGATTTAATGTGTTGTATTATATATGAGGTTTTGGAAATTATATCTTTCTTCTTGAGAAAATTTTGGACACATCTCAGCAGGAATGATTTGCCAACACTGGCAAGAAAATATAAGAGCCTCCAGTGAGTTAGCCTAAAACTTGTAGCTTAAAGTGTTTATTTTTCTATCACACTGAGCTAATCAGCTTTTCTGTGCTTAGAGGGTAGAAACCCTGTGAATATCAGCCATGATTTAGATGTTGAGTCTTGTTTCAATACTCATTTAGTTCCAAATTCCTCTGCTTATATTTAGTCCATATTTAGCCTCAATATTAAAGGCTTTTTGATATAAAATATTAACTATCAACCAAACAACCTGTTTTGTGGGGATGATTGGCTCAGGTGATAATAAGTATACCTTGTAAAAATATTGCTGTTGTAATCACCAGTGCAAGTAAAATGTTTTATTTATGCAAACATAACAATTGAAATTGACCATATTGGGCTCAACAGCTTTCAATCACCTTTCTTTTTGCCATTTTATATTAAAAAGGAAAAAGAACAACACAATATTCCTCCAGTTGCAGACCTGAATTTACAGACTTGACACAACAGACTAAATGCAAATTATACAACAACCAAGCAGATCAGCTAACACAAAAAACTTTGATAAAAAATATCTCAACAGTTAAAGATTTAAGTTTGCAATTCAAATGAAATTCCGATCAGTTATTAGTCTTTTAAGAAGATCACTCGTCCGGTGTATGGACAGAAGGAAAAAAATATTGGTTCCAGGTTTAGATTGAAAAAAATCACACTAGAGGTCAGAGTTTTTATCCCATCATGATCTCTTGCTGAGTCGTAAAAGCTTTGCTGGTCCCATAAGAAGCTTTGCTTGATAACCTCGTCTTAATGGCATATGTGAGGATATCTTTGAGGATATAAATGAGTTCTGTGAAACTACAATCAGAAGTTTCTGGAAGTTTAGTTTCTACAAAGTGTCAAGAGACTCTATCTGAGGGCTGATTGAGTAGAACAGTGAGGTTATAGATACATGATCAGGTTAGATGATTTGAATCCATAACCTGCAATTTATTCTTTCCACCTTTTCCAGTATTCGATCAATTTATTAAAATGTCCTCATGAATAAACTTTAAACATTTCTTCGACTATATGAAATGTAATTAATAAAAGACAAAAACAAATAATTATTATACATAGGAAAATACACTTTGAAGCTTTGCATATATACTGCTGAAACATAATGGTCCTCAGAAATAAATACTGCAACTAGAAAAGCTCTCAGACAGCACAGACCTCCGACAAGCAGCAAATGTTTTCCATACTGTGACTTATACCTATAGCTAAAACTCACACATGATCTGGATTTTTACCAGAGTTTAATGAATTGCTCCTTGGCATGAGGCGAACCTCTGTTAAAAAAATTCCATAAAATCGGTTCATGTTTTCAACTGATCCTGCTAACAAACCAACAACATTTTCTTTTCTTGTGGTTTGAACATTTTCAGTTCGATGCTACAGCTGTAAATAGTCACTGATGCCACCCTCTGGTTTAGTGGGGAACTGCTTGTTCCGTCAAATTTCCCTATTTTGCAATGTTAAAGAATCCTTTGAAAAATTCCTGTATCCAAAATATGATATGGGTTATCACCAAAACATAATGAATTGTTCCTTGAATTGTGGTAAAAATTTTATTAAAATCCGTTGAAAACTTTTCCAATTATCCTGTAAACACCTAGGCAAACAAACAAACTTGACTAAATCATAACCTCCTAGGTGGAAGTACTAAAGCTTCAAGGTATAAAAAAAGGCAAAAAACATTTTAATAGTAACGTTTTTTAAAGATACTGAAACTGATAATAAATGTTTATTGACTAAATCATTGCTGAATGGCAAATTACCTAACTGCATCCAGTTAGGTATTTAAGATGTGTAGAAGTACTTTAGACTCATTTCTTGATGTCAGAGTGAGCGAGTGAAAAGAGAGAAGCAGGTGGTTTTTGGAGGTAAGTGTTTAAATTCTTCCTGTAGTGTTTTGGCTAATTATTAAATCTAGGGCATCTTTAGGAAGCACTTTTAAAGTAACATTGTGACTGAGGAGGAATCATGATCTAGACATAATTTAAAAAGGAAACAAAGTAACAAAACATGAAAGAGTCCAACGGAAGGGAAACAAAACCCAGAATTTAAATGATGAGCTACGTTGAAAATAATTAAGAGCAATCAACAGAATGGAAACAAGGAGGATCTAAATACACACAAATGAAAACAGCTGTGGGTCAGTAAACCAAGGACAGATCAGAAGTTCTCAGTTCTCAAATTAAGCAAAGCTATTCCATTACAAAATAAAAGGGCCTCATCACTTAAAGCTCCTTTTAAGACCCACATTTTCAGCTTGACTTTTAACCAAGGAGGAAAAATGGTTATCTTATATGGATTTTATTGTTTTGTCTGATGTTTGTGTTCTAAACCGTCACTAATACTTCTACATGTATTTCATCTACACTGTCCTGTGTTAAATTTTCAGTCCTCTCTTTTTAATGTCAGGTAATTTTGTTAGAGCTTGATGACTGAAAATGCAAAGGCATTACATCTAAAAACTTTACTACCAATGTATGTTTCTGCTCCAACTGGAATTAGTCTGATGATCACAGACCATAAGCTGGTCTAGGAGAGTCTGCCTTACAACAGAGAGAGATGATAGACGTTAATGGGGATGAGAGATGAGTAGAACAAGAAAACAATGACAGCAAAAAAAAAATAGAGACAGGAGCATAAAGAGAGGGAGTAGGTGACATTTGCAGTGATTGATGGGGAAAGATGATGAAAGAGACTGACTGGAAAAGACAGAAAGAAGAAGACTCCTATGGCCCCTGATAAACTGACTTTAATTCTCCCTGTGACAGTCTGTTGCCAGGAATGAATCATACCTCAGAGACATTTCATTTAGCCTTGTGCTGTTGCCTCAAAAGGCACATTCCCTCAATGTGATTTAATTACAATATCATTTTCGTTCAAGGGGTAACTGTAGTTAGGAGATGCTAATCGTTGGCTGGACAGCTATGACTTATTTCATGACTGTCAGCCATAGTTCCGTGTAGCCATTTACACCATATGTGCCTCCCTGCAAACTCCAGCTAAAATAGAGACTAAATAGCTGTGAGATCAATTTCATTTATTATTATTATTGGCAAAAACATATTTTAGGCTAGTTTGATTTGATTTCAGGACTTTGGTGGTTTAATGTTAATTTGAAGGGATATTTGTTAAATTGCAAAATCCAAACAAGGATATTTTAATAACTGATAAGATTAAATAGACTATTTTGAGATATAATGTGAAAGTACTCTTTGCATATCAACTATACATTTGTTTTTTTGGAGTTATTATTGTTAGTATTTGAAAATATGCATGATGAATGAAAGTAGGAACAGTTTCTATTAGCAGAAGAACATTAATTGCTGTAAAACTGTCTGCAAACAACAACCAAAAGCCAGGAAGGATCGTTTCTTACTCCATATTACCTCGCCATCTGGACTGTTTGCACAAGAATCCTCTACATGTTGTTTAATCTCCTCTGTGCTTTCAACAGACTTAAATTTGTTTACAATGCACTGACGATCAGAGCTCAGGTATTTCTTTTGAGCACCCAGTGGTGTCATTCTGCCAGAATCCTCACAGTGCATCACTGAACTGAGCTCCAATTAGGGGGAACTGTCTCCCTTTCAACACCTCGTTAGCTTAATTGGATTAACGAAGAGAAACTTATTGAGTGACAGATGATTTTAAAGCTGCCCAGTCACTTCCTCATAAATGCAGAAAGTAGATTGCAGTACATTTGTAGTTTACCTGTCAGATATATTAAGTAATTATAAAAGTATAAAATATACACCTTAGATACCAAGAGCATTTTAATTAATACTTTAGGCAGGAGTATAGTAGTGGTTGCACTGATTTATCTATAGTTTATGTTTTGAGTTAGGTTAACTGTCGCTACATTTATGTGAACACAAACATGCCTGTATGTAGAATATCAACAAAATGCAACTGCAATAACCCTGACAACAGACAAACCAGACAGCTCTACATACAGTACATCCAGCTAAACATGACTAAGCATTAGCTGCAGGGAGAGTGAGTGGAGATGACAGGTGAAAGTGGAGGACTTAACTTTGCAGGTGTTTTTTTTTATGCCTACAGACAGAAAAAAAATCTGTATGTATTTGTACTAGAAAAATGTCTTTCCCTTTTTTTCACAACCTTAGTATGAAGGAGCACAGATGTAGGTGCTGAGGTTTTCAAATAAAAAGCTTCAGTGGTGGCATCTGATTGAGTCGAGAGTTTTACAACTAGGTGACAATTTAAACAAGGGGTTTAGTGGCTCTGGTTTTGTATAATCTCTAGCAAAAGCCCAAAGTCCTTCATGTCCAAGACTAAGACAAGAGAAGTGAAAGACAGGTAAAAATGCAGTCTTGGAAACAGTCAAGAGAATCATAGTAGTACGCACAGACAGGTGTCCCTAAGAGATGTTTAATAACATATGTTTCCATGTGAATCTGCAAAAATACCCCATAGTGAGCTTAGAGTGTTTTCACATGTTTAGTGCGCACCGTAGCGTGGCTATGATTGTTAAAATGATACATTGTTTCCTTTTTTTCGTTAGTGCGGTTGCTTTTACTCCTGTTTTTTGTCACTCAAGACCAAACGCCACAGTATATAGAGAGCGTCATGTCTCCATGACAAGTGGTTATAATCTGCAAGCACTGCTGCTGATGAACAAGGACAGGTGAAAGGATAAAACTTTCATAACAGGCACTGAGGTACGCCAGTTATTAGTAGCTCTCATTTTTTTTCTATGTAGTTTGCATCTACAGTTGTTGGGAAATGATAATGTTTGAAAAGAAAAGTGCGACTTGAAAATAATATATTCATGCACTGGAGACGCTGGACGGAAATATCTGCATGATTCATGAGAAAGTACAAAATAATACTGACCCAAACGGGACAAAAATATCTAACTTTAGATAAACCTAAAGCTGCAGGTGTGAAAACACCCCTAGATTTACGTAAAAGAAATATGGGATATGCAAAAGTAAAAAAATATTTAAAAATATATATCTGGTAAACTGAAACCTAGAAAATACATCATCTATTTTGATGTTGGCTGATGTAACAAAGATGATTTTCAAAGATTTACTTAAGTACATTGTACATCTGAAGAGCTTGACTTGAGAAATTTCAGTATTTTCCAAACAGGAGTGCTGATTTCTGTGATTGCTATTCTTGTTGTCAGTATGATACAAAATCAACAAATTATCGAAGTGAACAAGAAGATCAGGTTGTCTGTGATTAAAGCACATTCATTTACAAGTCACTTTATTGGGAACACCTATTTAACTCCTTATTAACACAAATCTTATGGCTGCCTCTTGAGTTTATGGAGAAAAACTTACAAAACAAACCATCCAGGGCCTTTATTTAGCCTTCCTAAATTTGAATGTTCTACTAGAAATGGTTCCATTTAAAAGAAAGACAGCAAAACTCAGGGACAGTAGAAACATTTACCCCTTCCCCACTGGCTGGAAAACCCAATTAAACCCGTAACAATTCGATTTTAGGGGCAGTGGGAACAGCTCACTGACCCGTCATGCCATGTCAAACGACTCGGCAAGCTACCAGGGATAAAATCCCCTTCAAACAGCTCGGCTCTGATCGGCATACAGTGGAAACATCAGAGTCGGGTGGACCTGCTAATTTATGTGATACCAATGAGTGCCAACACTCCGCGTCAGTTGCGTCTGATCTAACAACGCAAAACAACTCTGTTTACATATCATAAACATGGCACAGCGCTGGTGAGAGATACTCGAACGGATAAAAGAGGGAAACAATAAGGCCCATTTATTAATTCCTAGCCTACTTACATATTTCTGTCGCACTGGTGACAGCATCAGCGCTAACCCAGCGTGACGATGTCACCAGACACATAGTGGCGGGGGCACAGAGGCTGTGGGGGTCAGTATCAGCTTTTTTTTTTGCCAGTGGGAATGGAGCTAAATGCCGATTGTTAATGCATCAATCAATGCTTGAAAACTCGGGTTAACCCACTAATTTCAATGGATAAGAACCTATAGATAACAGTCCTCAGGGTCCTTTGACCAATTGGAGCCAGGGAACTGACAAAGAGTTTCTATGTTAACAGGACTGAAAATTTTGACTTCAGATTCTGGCTGGGTTTCAAAAAGATAGGATCAGAATCCAAAAAGACAAAACAGACTTAATAAAAGATTCTTTGTTTGTTACCGTTCAACTTGAACATGTTATTTAAGAAGATTCCTCACCGTGTGTTTTGTGAGAAGAGTGTTTGTTGTCTGTCTGCCAACATGACCCAATGTAGACTGAGATGAGTCCAGCTCCTTTAGTAAACAATGTGGATCCTAAAAGTGTTAAAAACTTAGCTCCCCTAATTGTATTTTTATATTTACTTGTGTGTGCGTGTGTGTGGCTGACTGTTTTGGGGTAATGGCTTCTCAAGGCCAAGGGCTGGCGTCCCGCCGACCCCTGTGGGCTTTTGTTTAACCCAAATCATGTTGGAAAGCGAAGCCACTAAACCTCCCTCAGACCTGAGGCACTCTGATTGGTCATGACAAATTTTAAAGAGGAAGCTGATTGGTGGTGACAGTTAGGGTCCTTCGGCCAGCTTGGTGACCCAGACCGTGGGGAGGGGGGAAAAGGTCAGCCAGTAGACGACAAACAAACAAAAGATCACAGGCTCATGCAGAGACAATATAACAGTTCTGTAAAAACAGGGTCAAGTCGAGATGTGCTGAAGCATTTAATATATTAATGCATGTGGCAAAAACATCTGTTATTACTGTAGTAAGTAACAGTCACACAACTTTGGCTCTCATCCAACCTCTTTTTTCCACAATTTCATATCCGAATATGAATTATTACTCTGAATATATCGGAAGGTTTTTATGCGCAGGTATTGCTTCATAATTATTTTTTACTTTTTTTTACATTACATTTTTCGCAGGAATTGTTCAAGGTCCCAATAACCTAACCTGTAAATAGATAAAATATTTCTTAAATACTGGAAATTATTACTGAAAGAAATGTGTTAAAAAAGTGAATAGTGGTGTTGGATTTTTTATTACTTTTTTTCCAATAGTGTTCTTTCAAGCAACTGTGAAGGCCATCTGCCCAAATAGTGTGGTAAAAAACATGCATGACAAAAAAATACCCTGCAAGATGACTCAAAGGTTAAAAACCATATTTTATTTTTTTATTTTAAGTATTTATCAATTTATTGAGTACAGAAAAGCCAATGCTGTTTCTGCCCTATTCTGCTTTTCCTATTTTTAAAAATATAGTTAAATGTAACACCAAACAAATAAAAAATCAAATCAAGATCTGTTACCAACTAACTATTATTTTGCTGATTGATTAATCTGTTGAATATTTTTGCGATGAATCAATTAATAATTGGAGTAGAATAACAAATAAATCTGAAATTTTATCACTGCAGCTAGCATTGAACAGGCAGCAGCAGCCAGGTTGGATTCACGGCTCAGACGTTCCTCCTGTGGCTCCATTCAGTGTTTACCTCCGAAATGTTGACTATCAAACGTATCTAAAGACATGCAGTCATTTGGTGGCGTTTTTCACCAATTTTTTGCTTTCCTTCATTGTCGAGACAGAAAGCATGTTTCGGCTTAATACACTCATGAGATGTTTCTACTGATGCTTGGAAAACATTCTAGCAAAAAACAGGTCAGGAAACAGGAAAAGGAGGCGAATAAGAGCTGCTTTATGTTATTCTGATAGATTTTTAGCTTCTAACGCTGCAACCGTAAGAGAAACACACATCTTATTTTTCTCTATTTCCATATTCACTCAGTCTAATGAAAAGCTCCTGAAGCTTCTTTATCTTCACTCGGCGCTGCTCATTAACGTCAGTATAGTGCAGAAATGTGCAGGCCGGCGTTTGGCAGCCAGTCTCTAACACATTCTTTTTCTTCCTCTGCTGATCATCTGTTCACTGTCTCTTTGATTCTCTTTCCTCTTTATTATTTGCCCAAATTCCTCCTCTTTTCTCTTTTTTCCTATGTTTCTCTATCCTTTAGCTCATGTTCTCTGATGCTTCATCATCTGCCTTTTTTTCTCACTCCGTAACAAAAGAGCTTTTATTTCTGACTCCACAGGTGGTGGGATGGAGAGAGGATGTGTCGCCATAGAAACGATGCTGGCCTTGTTGGAGATGATGCAGCTCTGTAAACACAACGAGAGATCTACAGAGGATGCTGACAGATGGAGATCAAGCACCAAATAATATCACGTTTACCCTTAATTTTTGTCTGTTTGAGATGGAAAGTATGATCCTATTGGTGTTTGGATTGCTGAATGTACAAGAAAGGTGGTATAATCTCTAATTGTGTTTATATAACTATCTAAGTTATTAATTCTCAGAACAAAATTGTTTATATGATTGGGCAAAACAGCTTTTTGTAGCATCAAGAAAACACTTGTTGCTGCCCACTTCACTGTTGTAATTATATCTAAGTGGACCCTTTAATGAAAGAACTACTTTCTATGTTAATGATTAAATGCGGTGCATCTTTTGTACTTTAAAAAGATGAGCCAATCACAGTGAACAGCGAACATTGACACCTTTTTATCAAACATGCACATATCTCAAAGAAAGGTTTTCAAAACTGCAACAAAGAGAAGAGCAATGTTTATTCATTGTGGCTTTGTTTTCCACACATTGTAAAGTTCAACAGTAAAGAGTTGAGTATAATAGAAAAAAAATGCTAAATCTCAGTGTAACACAAGACTGTTGGCTTTATTGTTTTTGATGAACACTTAAATCTTGCAATACTGTTTTAAAATAATTGTAGGGAAATAATATTTAACATAAAATCTCTGAGCAACAGTCCCCACTTAGCTGTATTCTGCACAGTTTTCCCTTCTGTAGTTATTGTGGTTAAAATTATTTATGGTATTTCTCATTTCATTCTCTTCTTCCTTATCTGGATGAACTGGCTCTAAAGATATACAAGAGGGGATGAATTTAAAATTGAAAAACCTCCTTTTTTGTCAAAACAAAATCCTCAGCCTTTACCATGTTAAACAAGCATACATACAATACATATATGCACCAACATGCAAAAGCGAAGTGTCACAGTAACAAGAAGTAGCATCATGCTTTTGGGCTGTTTTACTGACAGGGGTGTGGGTGCAATGCACAAAACAGAAGGAGTACATCCAACTTCTTCAAATCATCATAAGCTCTAGGTGAAGAACTTGAGCTGTTTTAACACGATTATCCCAAACACACAAACAAAACAGGCTAACATTTAGCTAGTGGAAATGAAACCACTAGTCTCAACTCTATTAAAAGTAACTGGACTATCATGAGGGTGGATCAAAGATGGGAAACCCAACAGATTTTGATACCCAATTCTCAGACTCAATGATCAAGGATAAAGAGTGTCAGGAGCTGTTTATAT
>JAUZNJ010038503.1:0-11068 GCA_034780135.1 Jordanella pulchra
TAATTTTGTGTGATTTTTTGCTTGTCTATCCTTAATGCACCTTTTCCTCCTTGTTTGCACCTTCTTATCTACTTTGCAATTATGTGACAAGTGAATTTCTCCGCTGTGAGATCACTAAAACTCATCTAATCTAATCTAATCTAATATTTGTAATTTTCCCAGAATGTATTATCACTAGTTTGTCTAAATGTGTATAAATCGGACATAAAAAAAAAAAAACAGTGACCAGATTGGCACAACACCTACACTACATTTAGAGGTCCTGTGGCATTCCAAATTAGATCTACAGTAGTAATTTGTTTCATTTTGCACTTTTTGGGGAGCAGCATTAGACATGCAAAGGTGACCTAAATTAGACGCCATACAGCCATGTCTCAGTGCAGAAGGCACTAATTAAATTACATTTATTTAATTAACTTTGTGGCATTTTAAGCTGCAGCAGAGGAGCATTCACAAGCTTGGTATATATTATTAACAATGCCAAATTATCATGCATGAGAAGTGTCATAAAAAAAAAAAAAAAAAACAAGGGATGGGCTTCGGCTAACTGTAACAGCTAGAAAGCTGGTTAGAGTTCACAGCAATCCTGGCAAACCTGGAAAACATTGAGGGTGCAAAAGTGGAGACTGGGGCAGAGGTTTGTCCTTCAGCAGGAAACTATCTGTCAACATACGTTTAACCTTTAATGGAATATGAATATGTTACAGTGGCCTAGTCAAAGTCTAGCCCTAAATCCAATTTCAAATCAGTAACAGGAAAGTAAACCAGCTTTAACAGATGTTCTCAATCTAATCGAACATAGCTTGAGACAAGACGGGTGGATTTAGAAATTATTGCAAATGCTTAGGATAAATATTTAGACTACATTTTTATCTGTAACCATGTTTAAACCTATGCATATCCCCCTTGTTCTTCACAATTATAAATAAATTACAGCATGTAATCACCCTAAAATATACCACACTATTTTTGAAATGTGGCAGGTGTTATACTGATTTTTTACATTCTCACACACACCACGTTGAGGTAAACTTTTACCTGTAGAAAAAAAAACTACATGGATCCTGAAATCCCAAACCAGATTATTTCACCATTTCATGTTTTATTGATGTTCCCCTTACTTTCCAGGGTATAGTGCCATTTCCCGTGCTGTCACTGTCAAATACTAGGTTCTCATGAGTGAAAACAAGAAAGACTTGAAGAAGTTATCCAAGAGGTTTGTTCTCATGAAGCGATGTTTGGTTGCATGCGGGCGCAACTACAAATGGAATAGATTGTATCCCCATCTGATTAATACTGCATGGGCAAACATATTTGCTCTATTGTTGCCTTTTGTCTGTCGCTTCCATTTATGATCATACTCATCCGCTCTGACATATGCTGCCTTCTCACTGTGTGAACCATGAGAGAATGACTGCGTGCTTTTAATGAACTGCAGCTCATCCCAGCTTTAGATTAATTGTCCCTGCCATTTGTCCTACCTTAGCTGGGAATCTCTAAAACTTCTCCTGGGTTAATATGGATCGTTTGGCTAGTCACTTTTCCTTCTTGTAAGTTAAGATGGACAGCCTTGTCTTGATAGGTTTGCAGGTGTGTCACACCCTTTACATTTTGGCCTTACCCTGACTTGTCTGGTGTGTTTATTGATTTTCATATCAGTTCCATATCTTGGTATATGCCATCAACTCCTATTTTTTAAGCATCCTCTTCCTCACAGTGTTCATTTATTAGAACAACACTTTTCAGACATTAACGTCTTTATATGTTGACATGTTACAACCACACACTCCCAAGTGCTATACTGCATTTTCATGTGACAGGCTACCACATAGTACAACTTAATAATGAAACATTTTCTTCTATTAATTGGATAACCCTAAAACAATACATTATAACCACTTTCTTTCAGAGATCACCTAATTAGAAAGAGCCCATATGAGAGTAATTTAATCTGGTTTTCTGTAGGGCTTAGGAGGTTTTTAAGAAAACATGTTTAAAGAAACAACATGAAGATTAATACACCAGACAAATCAGTAAAAGGCCAAATTTAAAGAGTTAAGGTCTGACAAATAGTTTTGCATTCCAGAAATCCAGCCTTCTTTCAAATGGCAAAAACAGAAGTCTAATCAAAAGATCTAATTAGGGAATATGGAAGAAGGTGCTTTAGTCAGAGGAATCTAAAACTGAATTCTGGTAAAAATGCAAAAAAACTGTGTTGGTAAAACAATGCATATTACCCTAAACACACAGCACTTTCTATGCTGATATATAGCTTCAGATGATATGTACCTTTAGAAATGGCACCTCACTCCCAAATGATCGTGGCTCTAACACTAGTGGTGATGTTTTTAGTTTTCTGCAGGAGGATACTTAATCTGGTGAGATATAATGGAACATGAATACAGCTACAAATGAACCTTGGGTGAGTTTTAAAACCTCAGTTTTTATCCTGGCTGCATTTTAAACAAAAAAAATACACATGTAACATTCTAAATGTTTATTCCATTGCTTCTTTTTAGCAAACCTTTGCATTCATGTAAGCCTTGCTAAACTTTTCTGGTGGTTTATATTATTTTCTATCACACATTATTCCGTCTTGTATCATGTTTTTTGGATAGGAAATCTTTCTAATTATCACCCTCTCCTCCCCTATTTATGCACAAGTTGTGAAGCACTTTTTACTCGTTCTTTTGCTTTTTACTTTAAACTTTTTCCTGCCGCATTTGTGATATTGACTTAATGCAGCTGAGCGCTTGGAGCATTTGAGAATTCACTTATGCCATGCAGTGCGTCACATCCATTAATAACCTCTAGGAGAGATGCTGAACCTGTGTGTTTACCTCACTCATCTGTTGCTGTTGCGTGAGCTCACATCAGCAACAGATGACATATTAAAATTTATTGAAAAGTGATGACATTGTAATGTCATTAATTGTGAGTAGTGTGTTTGTGTACATGTGACTGTTGCGTGCTTTTCAAGGGCATAGCATAGGCATGTATGTGCATAATGAGTTAAGAATGTAGGATGCCTGGGGCTACAGCAAAGGCTGTGAAAAAATGGCACCAACTGCTGTTCCATAAAACATCTCGGATAGGCTGTTGAAATGACTTGAATCAGTAAGATTATAGCTCATGGTAATGGTGGATTAGGAAAGGAAATTCAAAAACACAGGTGATAAAACCATGCTATAACCTTCCTGATCTGCTTAAATTGTGTCAAGACCTCGACTGACCCTGGAAGAAAGGTGAATTATTCCCAAATGCAATGAGATGATCATAACTCTCACTCTTATCTCATAGTTGTACTGATGTAAATAAAATCACATAAACTCCAAATAAGTTTTGATCATTTTGCAAGATCAAACTCACCTCTCTACGCATAGCACAATGAACAGTGATGATGACAAAACCTTGGACAGAGTCAAAGACGGCAAAGAGGACCTATAGAAAAAAATAGGACAGTTAGTTTAAAATTTTTATAACTCCTAAATTTTAAATAAAGGTAATATTTGATTGTTAGGCACCTTAAAATTAACTGGTTTCTACTCCAAGGATTAAGTAAACCTCTGATAAAAAGGCTTGAAAAAACATATGGCTTACTGCAGTGGTGTAATCTTCCCCAGAAATATTGTTAAGAAACTTTAAAACTAATGCCTCGATTTACTAAAGCAAAAAATCTTATATAAAGAAATCTATGTGAAAAGAAATGTAAACAGAAAAAAGAATTTTTTAAAAATACTTTACTTGATGTCGAAAAAGTTTTATTTTCAGAGTTCTGTCACTTTATCCTTGGAGTAGAAATATGGCAATGCACAGGTTTCTTTCATTATTTTAACCTTTGAACTGCTTTGCAACATGAAAACTCCCAACCAAAAACATCCTTTAAATCAGATAATATCAAAGATGTTAGAAAAAAACATTAGTAGAATTTTAAGCCACCATACATCATAAAATGTTAAAGGAGTTTTCTCCAAAGATCACTGCTGGTAAACTTCTGATCTTGGGGTAACCAAGACTGCATAACGATCAATACAAAAGGGTGGTCCAACTCCAGCTGTCCAGAGCAACTGCCCTACATGTTTTAAATGTTCCCCTTTATCAATACTCCTGAATTCCATTGATGAATGATTACCAACCTTTTGCTGAACTGCAAACATCTAAATCAAGTGTTATCTAAGTGCAAATAATTAGAAGACATAACTCAGTACAACTTCAAAAATAATTTAAAAGTGTTATATTTGATTCAAAGCTATTTTTACTTTAGTGTTGAACTACATTGAGTTACAAAAATGCATTTAATCATCTAAAAGAAAACAACCAGATTGTGATTGTTCCTCTTCTTTTTCAATTGATGTCGTACTCTTTCTTTAAGAACTTTACCCTCATTGCATCGTACTTTTGAGCATGCTGATAAGGACCAAACTAAGTTGAAAAGCATAGATTTCTCCAGTTTCTCCACTGGACACCCCTAAAAATCACAAAAAATAATAACAATAACAAAAGTAATAATATATTATTTAGAATTTTAATTCACCCAGACTGTATGTCTCTGTAGGAAAGTTTAAGTTTTTGACTGTAAGGAGGGAGACCTGGGTTTAAATTCTGATTGGTCAGAAAATGCATAAAGTAAAAAAAAAACTTTGTCCAATCTGTGAGGAACTTGTATTGACTTGTGGTGTTAACTCATGAATAAGGGAGCAGCCAAAAAGGTCACAAAATACACAATACGTGGGAAACTTTCAATTTGCGATCAAAAACCTGTTTTTTAAAACAATATAAATATGACCTAGAACGAAAGCCAGTGACTGTTAGCCACTCTTGAAAATGGGAAAGACAAAAGAACCTGATGTCTAAGAGACACTAAAGTATGCTGACATCAGGAAATGGTCATAACAAACAGCTACTCATCACAAAATGCCCAGATCCACAGAACAGAAATAAAAAGGTTTAACAGCAACTGGAACTGTGAAAACAAGGTCAGATGAGGATCCAAGTCTATTTTATCACCAGACGTTTAATAAGAGAGCAAGAGGACTGATAAGTTAATGGTGCCAAGGACTGCAAGAACCTCTATATATGTTCATATTTTCATAACATGTTTTGTTTTATTACTTTTAAACTGCTCAGTTGTCTGACTAGTATGTATGACTTAGTTATATTTATTCCATTTACAGAACACCATCAGGTCTTTTTAATCATGTTCTTGTACTTTGTGATAAAAAGAGCAACTCTGACCTAGCTTTGTTTAAGTTTGAAGTCAAATAATTAAAATAATCAATAAATGCAACCATAATTAAATTTGGATATGTTTGTATTTAAGAACGTTTTATCATCACTTTACTTATCCTAATTATCTCATTTTGTTTTTCTGTTTTTTTCAGGAGTTATAATTATTTTAACAGTTGTATGGAAATAAAGTTTTAGGATTTCCTGCAATTCTTTTAAAATATACCAAAATTTGCATCATGTGACACTGTTGTGGGTGTCGAGGTGAGGGCTGTTTGTCTGTGTGAGTGTGACTGACAGTAAATTAGTATGTTCTTGCTGTTGTGACACACATCACCTGGAAGAGTGTGGAGCGCCGATCAGTTATGGCCAGCACAGCCGACATCCAGGTCAGTGCTAACAGAGGAAGAACCACACAGGAGCTCCACAGGGACGCCCTGTCAGACAGGAAAGAAGGTATGGGTATGGGAGGGGGCAGAAGGAATGAGGGGTTATTCAGACTCGCATCAAACAGGTCAGCGCTGCTTAGTCCTAACATAGATTCACACAGAGATCAATCACACATTCTTTGGTGGGCCATTTGAAGCAGGCTACCACACTATAATTTGGATCACACTTAATGTTCTAACTGATGAGTGGAAGACAATGTATAATCATGTGTGAAGTTCTGATTCAACAAGGGCTCACAATTATATGGTTGATGAACTTTGATTGCCACAATGGTGGGCTATGAGACAACAAAGGCTCAAGAGGCAACAGAAGACAGTACCAAAAACAAAAATGAGAGAAGAAAAATAATCATGCAAGCAAAAAGGTAAGGACTCGCACTTTAAATGTGTGCTATGAATGGACAGATTTATAGTTATTATAACTGTCTAAGATATGTACAGTGCAGAAAATAGATAATGTTTAAGTGACAGTTTATCATAATAAATGTATCTTAAACAAGGCTGCTAAAATACAAACTAGATCATATCTTTATAACATTTTAAGTAACACAAGGATACATAGAAAACTGGAAAAAAAACATAATTCATTGTTGAATTAAGAAAGCACTTCTTTTCAGAAATGATGTTTTTAGTCTTAACTGATGGCCTACATAACTGTCTTTTACTACCAAGTTTTATCGTCAGATGAATGTCGTGATTGACAACAGCAACCTTTTTAAAATCATTTTTAGCTGATTGTTGCAGAGCATACTTCTGAGATTGAATTCAGGTATATTTCTAAACTTCTGAACAATTAAGTGAGCACTACTGTGAGCATAAACAAGAAACAGAAAGAACATCACATCTCTCTAACCACAGGATGTGGTTAGCAAAATTAAAAAAAAAAAAAAAAAAAAAGTTGTAGGAAAAATCACAGAAGCCTTCAGAAAGTTCTAAAATTAACAGGTATCAGTTTTCGATGAATTAAAGTACTTCACCCAATAGAATCTAATTTTACTTATTGTTCAAAACTCCACTGGTGAAGACAAAGAGGGTCCATTTTAAGTTTGCTCCAGATGTTAAAGCAGTCAGTTAACATTGAAATTAAAGTCCAGATTGATGTGATTAAAAGTGAACTTTTTTATTATACACATAATTTTTAGAGGACTTGAATCCCATTAAACTCAAAGAACACCTAAAATCACACCTGATCAATGGAGAGGGATGCTTTTCCATGCAGTAAACATAAAAACAAAGCAAAAACACTTATTTACAATGTTTAATAAGCATCATGGAAGATGATGAAACATTATCATTATTTTCTTAAACATAACTCATTATTGTTTTTGTCAGTCTTGCATTTACTAACTTGAGTTGTAACCAACAAATATTGTAAATATAAGGGTTGAAAGGGCATGTGATCTTCCAATGCATTCTAGGCTACGATTGCCATTTCCTCAAGCAAAAACTTTCATTTACATTGCTAATTTGGATGCCATGCTGGGAAAGGTTGAAGCAAAGTGCTTAAAAGTAGATAATTCAAATGAGAAATTGAACAGATTGAACAGAGATAGAGCTAGACCTTGTTTCACAGGTTCACCATTTAAAAAAGAAAATGTAGGACTTGTTGATATATATTCATATGAGGAATTAGCTTTCTCCACTACAAAAAGAAATATAGTCTTATCTATACTGGAGGCACTTAAAATATTAGGTAATTAAAGAATAATTTCAATAACAATTTTTGCATTTTGTTGCAACGTGCATCTTTGCAAATATTCTTCTAGCAGAGTTAATAAACATAACATTGTTAAGCTTATTACATTACTCTCTTAGCAAATGATTGACTGGCATTACAATTCAGAGTTAAGTGTCTCCACAGAATATTAAAAAAAAGCTAAATCAAAGATGTTTATATGGATAATGATGCACAAAAGAACTAAAAACTAACAAAACTGTAATCCAGAGTCAAATGTGGGATTGTTTCAATCACTTTCGTTTGGTGAAGTTTTCATTTAAAATCTCACAGCAGTTTAAACAAGCTTGGACATTCGTATCCTTTTAATATCCACTTCTAATAAACTCATACAGTATATTGATGAGCTACTCAAGGTACTCATAATATTTGTTTTTGTTTAAACACAACAGAAATAACTATAGAAAATGTCACCATAAAGAAGATGCTTTGCTTAGGACAATAAGGAGGATACAGTAGATGAGAACTTAATGCACCTATTTTTAGTCTGTTTTTTCTGTTCTTTTTAGTAGCACTCATTATTCCTAAAGTCAATATAGAGCAACAGTTTTGTTTTGTCAGAAATCAGTTAACCAGACAATTTCTTGTTATACATGATTCAGTCAACTGTTCACTCAAATGTTTCTTAATGCCAGGTAATTTGTGAATTTCATTTTAACAAGTAAAATTGGATTAATTTCTACCATTTTGAATGTTTTAGAGCATAAAACATTTTTCAGTATATATGTTTTTTCATTTCAGCTCAGACTGATGCCAAGTTTATTATAAACAAACAAACAAACAAAAAAAAACTAAATTGAGTTAATTGGTTTAATGGTTGTTTTTCATTTCCGGTACATGCTATTTCTTCTGAAGAATGTGAAGTCTTACTGAATACTAGTAAAGAGTAACATGAAGTAATACGCAGAGAAATTTGGAAATTTGAAGTGTGGGTTTGACCTACTTTTTGTGTTCTCTTTGGCAATTATATTTCAAGTTATATAATTGTTATATATGTACATTTTAAATTTACTTTGTCCTTATTGTCTAGGTTTATAAAATTGGTTAGTTTCCTCCATAGATAATCTAAAAAATGCATTGTTCAAGGATTTAATTCACTTTATTTGCTACAAAGTTTGGAGTAATGTCAAAGAAGCAGTCATTATAATGATACAAACATCACATCTTTTTTTCCCTTTTTTCTTATATGAAGAAATGAGCTGATTTGTTTGTATTTTCAAAACTCACTGAGGCAATGCTTCATTTCCACTCAAAACTGAATAATGAAAGTTCATACACAAGTTCATCTGTTCATAGTTTTGTGCATTTCATGCACTTGATTCTCCTGATTATGTTATTACATATAACTACAATTGGGAAAGGAAATGATGAGATGAGAGGAAAAACTATTTAAAAAGCATTGACAACGATTGGTTGGTAATCTAAGTTAGAACACTGATCCTTGAATTACAGACACATTTTAAAATACAACACCTTGCAAAAGTATTAATTTCCCAAAGAACTTTTACATTTGGTAATCCTACAACCCAAAACTTTAACACAATTTTTTATTACATTTGATAAACCAGCAGAGTGGCACAGAGTTTTGAAGGAAAAAAATATGCATCCTCTTTTCTTATAGATTAATAAAAATGTGACATGCATCTCTTTTCAGGCTCTTTACTCTAATACCTTTAAATGAAATAACACGCAACCATTTGTGGTCAAACCTTATTCAATTTGAGAAAGGATCCCACCATGTGTCTAATTTAATGTCATTACAAATCCAGCAGTAAAGGCATCATTGTTTTGGTGAGAAGATAAACTAATAAACAGCTTCAAAACAGACAGACCAAAGAGAAAACCAAAACTTTGGGTGGCAAGCCGATGTTTTGATATGTAAGGGTTTCAGCTTTATGGAATGTAGGGATGGTTGTGGTGGTATGCTTTGTGATGTTTTATAGTTGTATTCCTTTTTTGTCATGGAATCTGCTGGATTGTCAAAATCGAAGAGGTAAAACCTTACCTCTTCATTCTTTTTGTTTGGATTCTATTTGATAAACCAACAAAGTGGTACTGTTAGTTTTTCAAATAAACACTCTGTTTAATAAACCTAGTGGCCCAGAGTTGGGAAGGGTTTTATAAGGTTTTACCCCCATGAGGTAAAACATAACCTCTTAGATTTCACAAGATGGAAGTAAGGCTGAGATGGAAATGTTGTAAAATAGAATCAATAACACATCCTCTAAAAAAGCTGGTTACTTATGTTTGATACTGAACCAAGTTTGAAATTCAACATTTTTTATTTAATTTTATTTTTTTCAAAGGAATAGTTTACATTATTGCTCTCTTATGCATGGTGATAACGTTTCACCTTTACTTTTCAAATAATATATTAATTTGTAATGGGAGGTCAAAGCCTTGAAAGTATTTTTTTATTGCAGATGAGTATTGTCATAAATGGTCAAGTTTGTATTTGATTATTCAATGACTTATAGTGAATACATGTTTATAAGGTATAATTGTGGGAGGGTCAACTAAACATTTAAAGTGCTATTTGTGTATTTGGAAGACCTGTGTTTTAAGCTGTCCTCCTCTGCTCTGTAAATATGTTTAAAGAAACTCTTCGAAGGATTCGTAAATAAAGTTTGACACAGGTCATACTTCTTAGAACCCTCAAAGGAGAGCTCACTTAGCATCAAAACATACTCTCATTAAACATCATTGACTTGTGGGGCAGGTGCTTTCCTTTTCATTAAACTGATTTTGCTTCCCAGTCTGAAAGCTGTTCTGCATCATTACCGACAGCTAGAGATTAAAGAGTGAAAGGTGGCAGTGATGGTGGTAGTGGTGAGGATAGATGTGGAGAAGATAATAGAAATAAAGAGAAAAAGCAAAAGAAGGTAAGAATAGAAATAGACAGAGAGATGAAAATGAACTAACATAGCGCTTCTGGCCGTCGAGCTGGACATAGCGGTACTCGAGATCACGCCACACTTGGAGCACTTCAGTAGCAGTCGGCTACGCGCCTCCGCTGGGACACTTTGGGACACATACATGCACACACATCACATGTGAGAGGTAAAGAAGGGGGATTGGAGGGTGGAAAAACGAGCAACAGGAAAGACAATGGGTGAAAGTTACGGCAAAATAAGAGAAAAATAATCAGAAAAAAGGGGAAAAAGGAGGAAACGTGAACAAACAGAGTGAGTATGGAAAAAAAGAAAAAAATGGTGGGAGAGGGGGGAACGAGAAAAGAACAAAAGAAAGTTAAATCAAAACCAGTTCTTAAAAACGTAGCAGCAATGATACAATCAGGATACAAAGACTGAATTAAAGCAAGTAGAGAAAAAGTGAGAGACGCACACTGCATTCAGTCATGTGAATTACAACATCACAGTGACACAGACATGAAGTGCACTAGCCCTGTGGTTCAAATTTATATTTTACATGCAGGTCTGTATATTATCTGTTTATGAGAGTGACTGTCTACTTCCAAATGGAGGGAAGGATGTTTGGTTTGTATTGTGAACATTGTGGAGAATAGCTCTGTTTGAGCTACATTAGCACAGTATCATAGATCATTACCTTGGTATCAACAATAAATACCCCCTGGCTTCATGAATAACTACATTATGCTCTTCGGTGTGTTGGCAATGCTTTCAGCGTATAATATATA
>JAUZNJ010038504.1:0-11067 GCA_034780135.1 Jordanella pulchra
GAGGTTTAAACCAGGTATTTATGATACAGGTTTCAAACAATGGGCAAATAAAGGTGCCACAGCAATGTGTAAATTGATTGAAAAGGGCAATTTTCTGAGCTTCAATAGCTTAAAGGGAAAATATGAACTGGAGGATCAAGACCAGTATAGATATCTGCAAATAAAAGATTATTATGAGAAAGAGATAAAAACCAACGTAAGTGAAATAATAGAGATATTTCATAAGGCCTATGAGGGGAATAAATTACGAGTCATTTCAGCACTGTACCAGGGACTGATGGCAGGCAGGAAGACATCTACTATGTACATCAAAGAAAAATGGGAGGATGAATTGAAGGAGCACATAAGCGAGGAGGAATGGTTTAAAATTTGTAAAATGCAGTGCACAGCCACCTGCTCCCGTGTGTGGAGGGAATTTAATTGGAAAAACATGATTAGATTTTTTATAACACCAAAGATCAAGTCCGGGATGGTATCCAGTCCACAGCCATGCTGGAGACTCTGTGGCCAGACTGATGTAGGCCACACACACATATTCTGGTCTTGTCAAAAGCTAACCACATACTGGCATAATGTTAGCCTTATCTTGAAAAACATATTGGGATATGGAATACCCAGATCATGTAAAACACTCTACCTGGGATGCCTCACACACGATGTAATTCAAAGGGACGATGAATATCTGTTAAAAATATTACTTTCAGCTGCAAGGAAAACCATCACAAAATTATGGTATAGACAAGACCCTCCTGCAGTGGAGCAGTGGCTGAGCATTGTGGAAGAGATTTTTGTAATGGAGAAAATCACATACAGATTAAGACTGCAGGAGGACAAGTTTGATGTTAAATGGGAGAAATGGAGTGACTACAGACGCCGGCCGAATACCATTCTTGTATCCAGATAAATATGGACACGGTTGTCCAACATTGTGTATAAAGTTGTATGTATTGATGTCTCTCCACTGTATGTGTTCAGAAATGTTCAATAAAAAATAAGTTAAAAAAAAAATGGAAGCTCTCCAGGAGACTCCTATCGGAACTTTAAATAAGACAGGGGATTATTTATAGCTATATTTGTGTGCTGACCTCTTTGCGCCCCCTGCTGGACCACCTGTAGGACCAGATATCCAGATGTTGAGCGTTCCACTCGGAGGATCTCCTGCTCCACCAGAGCTTGAACTCTGAGCTCCAGCTCCTTCAGCTCTTCAGAGTTTCTGTTTCCTTCACTCCCATGATCCAGCTGCTAATGCAAAAAAAAAATAGGATAAAAACAGCCAGAGAGCGAACCATTTTTAGCCTTAACTCATAAACCCCCCCGATAACAATGTTGTTCCATAATAAATGATCTTAAGTTCGCCTTTAGCAGTCAACATGTCAACGGCTCATTGGCTACCCTGCAACTTTCTACTGTTTATAAACAGTCATGAAAAAATGAGGAGGCCCTTGGATATATCGAGATTCAATATCAAATTTTAACAATAATATAAAGAAAATATGTTTTAATATTTTTGTTGAAAGCAGTAACAGAACATTTTCTGGAGGCGTATATCCCCCTCAGGTTAAAAGACCTTGGATAAAGGCTAATTACACTGCCAACCAGAGAACATTTCTGGTAGCAGTTAAAAAATGTCTTATTTTAGTTTAGTCAGGCTTGTCAAGTCTCTTCACATCAAACTTTAGACATATGCTGCCATTTAAGTGATTAAACATCATCATCATTGATTTGGTGCTGTGACCTTATATTTTTTTCACCTGTAATACATCTAAATGTTTTATTCATGGAAGAAAAATGAGCAAAGTTTAGCTTTAAATGTTTACCCCTGCCTAACGTGGAAAATAATTAAACATAGAGAATTTCTTTAGCTGCTAAGAGAAGAGGGGCCATAATTATTTTATGTTTTACAGCCCAAAACCAGTTTTGATTTGCTGTAACAATAATGGTAAAGTTTGTTTTCAAACCTTGAGAACTAATGTTCAAATTTCTACAATTTAAACTCGTTCTAATATTCTGAGTCACTACAGCTGTAAGACGGTTCCTTTTCATCGTGATCTTGAGAATTCATTATAGTACATCTTAATCTCTGGGCCTTTTGTTGTTGTTTTTCTTCCTCCCCTCAGCTATCTAAGACGCATTTCTCTTTCCTTTTCATATTCTTGCTCCCTTTTTTCACAAGACATTAAAAAGAGCTGCATGGAGCTGAGATGAAGCATTTATTTGCCATTCTCTTTTCCAGACAGGTTTTGGTACAATTCGCCATGCTCTGCATGATCTCTCCTTTTTTAAAATACAGACAGCATGTGAAATGCTTCTAATTGAAAAACAGAATTGAGCATCTTTTAGACATCTTGTTTTGTTTTGTTTTCTTTTTTTTTTTTTTTACAATGAACTCAACTGTACCTTAAAGGGCTCCATGTTTTTGCCAGAGTGAAGGAGCTTCTTCTCCAGCTCTGAGACCTTTTGCATTGCTTCCCTCTCAGTCTCTTGAAGCTTGGAGTTTAGCTGAAACACAGAGGATAAAGCTTTAATTTTTGGGGACAGGCTTCATATTTTCTGCTTCCTGACAGGAAGCAATTGAGATGAAACTAGAATCAATTTAATCTGGCAAAAATATAGACTGATGACAGACAGTTGGGTTTAACTGCCTGAGAACTTTTCTTTACTTTCAGTTTATTATTGTACCCCTAAAGCCATAAAAGCCAAAAGCCTTTTTCTGAACCGAAAGCTTAATAGAGTTAGAACAATTAGAAACAGTAACTGTTTTTTATACAAAACCTCCAGCTCCACCAGAATATTTACAGATTCTGCATACAATATAATTCCAAAGGTATTTGTGCAACAATCCAAATTATTGGAATCCGGTGTTCCAATCACTTCCATGGCCACAGGTGTATAGAATCGAGCTGTGATAGGATCCGTCCTTTGCGACAAATTTCCTCTATCCTAAATATTCCACAGTCAACTGTCAGCTGCATCATAAGACAATGAAAGTGTTTGGGAAAGGACACCAGCCTTCTGATGTGTGCAGAGAGCTTCGTGGAACGTGTTTCAGCTACATCCAAGCCATACATCACCAAGTGCAATGCAAAGTGTTGGATGCAGAGGTGTAAAGCCTGCAGCTACCGGACTCCAGAGCCATGGAGACACGTTCGCTGGAGGAACGAATCGTGCTTCTCCATTATGGAAATCTGATGGAGGAGTCTGGGTTTGATGGTTGCTATGAGAACCATACTTGTGTGACTGGATTTTGCAATTTCTAAAGTTAGGTAGGGGTGGGATTATGGTGTGGGGTTGTTTATCGGGAGCTGGGCTTGGCCCCTTAGTTCCAATGATAAGAACTCTAAGTGCTTTAGCATATTAAGACAATTTTATGTTCCCAACTTTGTAGGTACAGTTTCAAGATGGCCTCTTTCTCTTCCAACATGACTATGCACCAGTGCACCAAGGAAAGTCCATAAAGACTTGCGTGGTAGAGACTGGTGTGGATGAACTTGACTGGTCTGCACAAAGTCCTGATCTCAGAACAACTTTGGGATGAATTAGAGTGAAGACTGAGCCTGGCCTTGTCGTACATTAGTGTGTGACCTTACAAACTCACTTCTTGAACAATGGCAAAAAAAATACCATAAACTAATACTCCTAAACATTGTTACCAGAAAAGTTGAGGCTCTTCTAGCTGCAAAGGGTGGACCAATGTCACATTGAACCCCTATGGATTAGGAATAGGATGTCACTTAAGCTAATATGTGAGTCATGGCAGATGAGTGAATGCATTTACCAATATAGTGTAGCTGCTTAAATAGCAGATATGCCATAGGAAAAAAAAAAACTTAATCTGAGCGTGTATGACTGTCCTTTAAAGACGAGTCACTGTGTGCTGTACAGTCACCTCTGTGTTGAGCCCCTGCAGCTGCTCTATGTGCTCCAGCAGGCTGTTCTTGCTCTCCGCATCCTCCAGCAAAGCCGATACATCAAACAGGTTATCAAGATAGGCTTGGATCTGGACCAGCAGCCTGTCGCTCTCTGTAAACTTCAATTGCTGCAACAGGAAGTTTAAACAACATCTCCAGGTTTAACTGGATAATTTTAAGTGGGGAACATAGATGTAGGCGGCTCATTACATCTGAGAATGAAAATTCAACTTTTGAAGAAGAATTAGATTAGAGGTTGGAAGACTAAACTTGCCTCCAGGTAGTCATCCAGGCCATGTTGAGTGAATTCATACTGAAGGTAGACCCTGAAGTTCATGTCTTCCACTGAGTGGACCACAATGTTGATGAACTGCATACATGTCACCTGGTAAACAGAATGTATCAAGGCTTTTGACACACTTCTGTTGTAAATGAAAGATTTTCAAGGCAGTTTTTAAAGTCAATTTTGATATTAAAGTGTCTGTAATGGGGGAAGTCAGATGAATTTAAATAACAACATTCTGTCCAGTTTAATCAGAAGTGAATAAAAACTTTGAGAGAGCATTAAAGAGATTATTTAATTTCTGTATGTAGAAAAGCCTTGTGACATTTTCCACCAAAACTAAGAGAATGGTGATTGCTGTATAAGTATGCATATGGGTGTGGTATAGTCCTCTGCACACACTGATGTGCTATTTGTTGCATAAAGGCTTTAGTGGGTAGTTTGACAGTCAGAGATGTCATTTGGCCACAGTTTAGTCAAATAAGCCGAAAACTGTGCCGAATGTGCTGATTTCTGATCACAGGATTCCTGCCTATGACAGCCTTTGCTTATGACATTTACCCTGTGTATCATTAACTGTGTGTGGAGCAACCGTGTGTAAATCAAATATTTGTAAAAAAAAAAATGGTGACTTGTTTTAGAAACATTAATGCCTTTGAGTGATTTAGAGGAGAAAAAATACATGATAGTGTTTAACCTACTTTTACAATCTAATCATGTGAAAGATCCCAATTCATTTCAGCTGTGAAACTGACACTTAACACTTCATACTAAATGTGGATCATTCGCAAACTTACTCCTGGCGAAACTTAAGTGCTGCTTTTACAGTTTGGATCACAAAAAAGTATGTTTAGCCTAACAACCATAGCTGGAGTCCTACAAGTTAAATCTATTGTCATTGAACTGATAGTTTGGCTTTGGATAATGATAACCATATATATTTCTCTCAACATCCGTGTTATAAATGTATACTTTTTGTATATTTTCTTTTTGTTTTTGACAGAAAAGGTTACTAGTTTAGAGGAGTTTTATGCTTCACATTAGGAGATAATCCCCCAAAACAGCCTTTATTTTAGTGTAGCTGAAATCGCTTGTAGGTATTTATTTCATCTTTAGGAGGCGGGTCATATTATGGAGAGGTTTTCTGTAAATGATCTCAGTTTTACCATGAAGTCGATGTTGCTTTCTTCTTTACGAAAATACTCCATGAGCTTCTCGAAACGCCTTTTCTCCCCACACACCTGAAAAACAAGAAATCTTAACCAACATAGCCTTTCTGTTTTATTAAGCACTTACTGCCAATGAAGTTTTTGGTATCAGTGAACACATGGGGGCAGCGTGCTCCCAGTTCTCTGGTTGCTGTGGAGCCACATTAAAGCGGCACTTTAAACAAGAACAGAGCATAAAAAAGAGGAACGACGCTGTTTTTCAGCTTGTACAAATGTTCCAGAAAAAGACGAAACAGAAAAGCAGCTTAGAATAAAAACACTTCTCAGTTGTTGAGAACATCTAAATGTTTTCTCTGTGTAAACACCTCATTAGCCCCTTTGCTGCTCTACTACTGACTAAACCTCCACATGCCTTTTGCAAACTCATGTTGAGTAAATAATGCAGCAGCCCAAACAAAGCTGCCTCTCTGCTGCCGAGCGACATACAAACCGGCTCCTGGCCCATTGCCCATCTGCTTCTTCGGTAGAAGATCGGATCCCTCATCATTTCCCTATGACTCACACCCATGTTTCAGCGTCTGTGTCACTGAAACTGAGCACAACTCTCAGCACCTGTGTGTCATTCTGTCCTCCGCCTTTCTTCATACAAAAACAACACTGTAGATCAAATCTAACTAACACGCTTTGCAGAAAACAGCATCATAAGGTCAGGATATATAAACATATTTGCTTCCCTGTTTTGTTTCTCTTGCGTTACCCCAGTTTTTTTTCACTAGTTGAGAAACTGAAAACAGTAAAATGCATTCCTATGTCACGGTTCAGAGAATTAAACACTCTGCAGAGCAGGTTTGTAACATCCTGGGGTAAAAATAGATGCTGCTAGTTCAGGTTTACGCTCCTGTCTGTCTCGTTTGTTCAGGCTGCTATGAGCGACTGCTGCTGAGATGAAGGCAAAGTTCTGCTCCTACAGAGGATTTCCCTGGTGGGGCAACGACTGCATGATGCTGCTGCTATAGATTAGCTCAAAACAAATGTTAGTGTGGAGAGACGGAACAGATCAACTCTAAAATGTTTTCTGACATATGACAGATTAACAGACTGAAATGGGAAAAGCAAGAATTTTCTTTTTAAGCTGCAAAATATAAAGAAAACATTTTCCTTGTTTTCTTCTACCATTTCACTTCAAAATTAGTTCAAAGAAGTTAGAGATTGTAATTTCTGAAAGTGTCTCATGAGAAGTTGGTCAAGTTTTCCATTCAGCATTTAAAGGACTTCCTACTTAAACTGTAATATTATGGCCTACACAATCACAAGGAATATTACTGTTTTATAGATGTTCAGCAGACAGTCACAGACAGCTTCTATCCTGCAACCATCAGTGCTAGAGAGGCGTGGTGTTAAGAAAACTTGAATGAATGAAAGGATAAAATGCTTGGTAGGACAAAACTGCACAAGCAGCAGGGAAAAGTAATGCCTTTATTGGATTAAAGATTTCTCATTCAAGCATTAGAGTGAGATTCACAACTTGTGAAACGGAGCTGAAACAGCTGAAACAGCCACAACTCTCACATTATCTTGTACAAGTGTGACAAATGTCAAGGTATCATCTAAATAAACATGTATATGTACCTTTTTAATAAAAAATAGTGTTTGGTATTTATCCAGTGAGTAATAAAAATCCTCTGTTATATTCAAGCTGGTTTTCTATGACTTCAATAATATATTCATTTCTTCTTGCGGGCAGGAAACTATTCTGTACTAACTGAATGTTGATTGCTCGGTTGCCTGTTTTCTGACCTCTTTGAAGTTGTCAAAGGCAGACAGGATGATATCATGGCCTCCTCTCACCAAACAGACAGCTGCCAACAGCTCTAGCACCAGAGGTTTGGTCCTGAGAAAAGTAAAGATTTATTTATCAAGAGCAAGTGGAAGACTTACGAAAATATACATGTTTGGATTATTTAATTAAAAATGACATTTTTGAATGTACAAATTTTACATAAAATCTGTAATTTTAGGTTCAGATTAGATAATTCTGGGTGGGTTTTTTTAACCAATTTGTAATCTACTTTGTTCCAAACTAAAGAAACCAGCTTATAACAACCATCCAGCTGTCTGAATTTTACACATCACAGACCACCTGAAGCAGATGAAAACTTTTCAGAGAGAATATTAGGTCCAGATGTGGCTAATTTCAGGAATGAAGGAAATTTCTTCACCTCATAAACAGAAGTATAATGTTTTTGTTGCTTTGGGTATAAAGACATATTTAGAGCAAATTTTGGTATTTATTTCTTGTTCATTTTTTTAAATTATTGAAATAAAAACAGAAACTTTACAATTTTGGGAGAAAGTAGTTTGGTTGTCAGGGTCTGCTGGGTAATAAAAGATGAAAAAATATTGAGGTGCTTCTTATTTTAAAAGGAATCTAACCAAGGAAAATGTTGGCAAAATGCAGCCAATTAAAGAAGTAATTCTTAATGGAATGATTGTGATTCTAATACATTTTTCCATGTTTTTTGTAGTTGTTTTTATCTATGATGAAGAATTTTGAGAGCTCTGGTTTAACCTGGGGTTTTTATCGTTGAGGCTGAGGGTTATCTCGTTGACACAGCTTGGGTGCTTCATCACCTGGTTAAACCCAGACTAAAAGAACAAAGAAAGAATTTATTTATTACCAAAAATCTCTGACAATCAAATAGCTAGATGTTTTTTCAGGAACAAAACTTTCAAAGATAATTCCATTCTTACACAAAAATGCATTTCAAGTTTATTTAGTCAACATATCCAGAACTGTACCTACTTTGTTTCTGTTTTTTATGTAATCAGTTATATTTCTCTCCCCTTTGGGTAGTTAAAAAAAAACTAAAGCACCTTAGAATAATTCACAGAGATATTCAACACAAAAATTCAATATAGTTTTTGCACATTTATATTTCTCACTTTACCAAAATTACAGAAACATGACCTAAATGAGGATACAATTCTTTATACCAAAAACTGAAAAATAAAAGCTGTACATACAATCATAGAATAATGAAAATTACCTAATTGACTTTTTACCTTCTCCTTCTCTGCAGTAGGTCTTAAACAAGAAAACAAAACCAAAACTTGCAAGAAAAGCCTTTAAATACCTGGTAGTTCATGATGGCACGTAGACACATAATGCAGAGATGAATGTCGCCTTTCAGACCAACGACACGTGAAGCCCTTTGCCCTCTCCTATTGAAAAATAATGAATCCATCAAACTGAAGCAGAGTTTAAATTATATTAAAGCTACATATAAACATTTCTCTCATTTTCTCTCAGTGTGATAATTTTTATAAAATCTATAACATCAAACTACAAAAAATACATTATTAGTAATCTTACTACTAGGCTTGGTATCTCCTTTGAAACAATTAATGCATCATTTTACATGAATGAGAAATACCTTTTCAAATTCTCTGATATATCAATGAGAAGCATATTTACTTTGATTATTAGATGCTGTAAACTTTCTGGGCATTTTTAACATTTTAACAGACATTCTGTTCAACAGAAGGTCAGACAACACCTTGATTTTCGCTATGAAAAGAATGCAGTGACCTATTTATGCATGGAGTTAAGATTCGCGGAGGATAGTACGGCTCTGGCTATGCACCTCTTTACAGTGTTATGGGAACATAAAGCCTAGATTCCATATTTTGCCCTTTAAAGCTGAGTGCATCATATTTGATAAATGTGTTTTTGAGACCCCTGCATCATTAGTGGGATATCTCTGTTCTTGAAAACCCTGACTTGTAAAATCAGACACATGTAGTGAACAGAAAATGTATAAAAGATTATACAGAAATGTCCAATGTATCAAAATTGCATGCATTTTGTATAATTTAACTTATACAAAATGCATGATTTTTTATTTCAGTTGTCATAAAATTTAATGAAAACTCATGGTCTAGGTTTTGAGCAGCTGATCCACATATCTGAGGTCTAGTCACCTTGGAAACAGCAACAGTCGCTCAGTGCCATCCCAGTAACATGATTATAATGCTAAGCCATACCTCAGTAAAGAACAAAAAATATATAAAAGGGAACTACAGAAATCAAAATTTTTATTCTCAACATAACTCACTTCCTGATTGTTAATATTTTTTATCAAAAACAATTGAAATTATCCCCCAAATTTTAGAGATACGCTAAAGAAACTTTCTCTCTCTCCTTAATTATCAATTCATTTTTTTCTGTCTGTAAATATACAAATATTATTATTTTTTGTCTCAATTAACAAATCCAAAGAATTTCACAATGCTTCAGTTTTGTGTTTGTTTGAAAACTGCAAAAAATATTTTATCTTAAAAAAAGCTTAAAAAAAAAAAAACGTAACTAAAATTGGTGAAGACTAGAATCATCAGACCTAAAAAAAGGAAAATCTCTATCAGCTAGGAGAGCCCTGATGGATAGATAGCAGAGGATAGTCTAACTACTTACCAGCTTTTCTATTTCAATTTGTCCATGAAATTGTTTTCTAATTGGATTTTGGACAGAATTATGTTACCTGAGAAACTTTTAAGGAGGTGTTTTGATGTTGATTTCTGTGGAACCTTCAAATATTTACTCTAGACCAAAGCATCGACACCAATGTTCTCATCTATGTGTTCAATGACTTTGCTTTAAACACCATTGCTGTTGGGACAACAAGAAGCAATCCTCATATAAAAAGATGAGAGCAAAAATATTGATTTCCTGAAGTTGCATATATTGTGCACCATATTTGACACAACGCAGTCAGAGGTGCCTCGCTCCCCCACCAACATGCAGAGGGCTTAAACTCATTGTGTCATAATGAATTAGAATGATTTTAACTGAATTTGGAGGGATTGAATTTAGTATTGTTGCTGTGAATCGGACTCCTTTGTCTTAAAATGTTCCTTGAGATTAAATTAGTTGTACATTAGTGAAGAATGAATTTGATCAATGAACAGAATCTAACTGAATAATGCTGGGATATGCTAACATATAACATTTTTATCAAGTTTATTATTTATTTTCTCTCCACTTTTATTCTGACATTTTTTGCTAACAAGACTCATGACATGTAGTTTCTTTGTCATCCCATCATCACCACTTGAGAATGCCTCATACTTGATTGTAAACCCCTTGGTAAGCTTCGCGCCTTGGTTGGTCTCAAGGTTGTTGGAGTTCATGCACAGGTCTTCCACCGACTTTTCTGTAGGCTTGTTTTTGTCTGAGGACAGCATCCCGTTTTCAGAAGTCTCGTTGTCAGACCTGCGAGTCACAGCCATCAAAGAGAGCATTGCTGTAACAAATCTGAGCTAACATTTGCTGTCTCCTTTTATTACACCAGGAATGTAAACAAGACAAGAACAAGTCTCACATAACTTGTGATGTCTGTGTATAGTTTTTTTTTTTTTATATATATATATATTTAAAGTTAATACTTACGTGACAGCACTTAGAGCAACAGACAGATAATTCACCAGGACGTTCAAACCCTGATTCTCCTCATTCAGGAACTCCTGAGCCCAACTGTAAGAAATGGCAGAACTCCAAAAAATAATGGACGTTTTATTTGAAACGACACTTTAACAGAAAGGTTCTCTTTCTGTACAGTTGTGGTCAAAAGGGAAGGGAAGTCACTTGGAGCCATTTCAAAGCAGCTACAGGTCCCAAGAGCAACTGTGCAGACAATTATTCGCAAGTATA
>JAUZNJ010038505.1:0-35373 GCA_034780135.1 Jordanella pulchra
CTTCTATATTCCTTATCCAGTTCTTGATGTTGTCAAAGGACTTCTCATTGGTAATGTCATACACTAACATGATTCCCTGCAGAATTTACAGAATTGAAATATTGTCCAGCTCTACGTTAGAACATAAGAACATGTGAAAACTAAAATGATTTCTGAGCAATCTTAATTCCAAACTCAAATATCATCTGTAGATTTTCAAATAACAAAACAAAACAAAAAACAAACAAAGCATAGGCATGCAGCCTAACCTGAAGTAAAAGAGAGGCGAGCGAAACACTCCAATGGCAGACGATACATTTTTAGGTGTGTAAAGCATTAACAAGAACATCAATACAAGGCGTGACTGAAAGGTTTCAGACTAACCGCACATGATTTAATGAATGTCACTGCACCTGTTCAGTTTCAATGCACCAGCTGGATAATATAGCAACACAGCTTACCATGGCTCCTCTGTAATAGGCTGTTGTGATGGTCCTGAACCTCTCTTGTCCTGCTGTGTCCCTAAAGACCAAAAAAAACAAATAACATTTCAACTAAGTTTCCTTTTTACTATACTACTATAAGTAGCCAGCAAAAAAAAAAACAAAAAACTTAGAATGATAATGATTAAAAAAAACATAAAAAAACAGCCTTAAAAACTTCTCAGTTCTCATCTCACCATATTTGTAGTTTGATCTTCTTTCCATCTAATTCTATTGTTCTGATTTTGAAATCAATGCCTAGAAAACAAAACAATGATGAGAGAAAATTTAAGACTTTTCATAAAGTAACAACTTAAAAAAAAATTAGACATTCTTTGACAAAATAAGTAGGAAGATTAAATCTATTTGGCAGTTATCAAAGGATGCTTCACACAAACAATGATCCAAATAAATTATTTTCTTTAAAAGGTGTCCCAAAGCAACTTTTTAACTTCTGTTACAATACTGATATTTTAGTTTTGAGTGCTGACCAATGTCCATATTCACTGATTCAATATTAACACAAATCATACTTTTAGTTCTCTTTTTGTATTCAAATAGGGAGCAACAGTAAACAACAACAGGCAGGTATGAACAACTGTCCCATTTATGATTATCTAATTGGTTACATGGACTTTAAACAGAAGTGGTGAGTTTATATCAGCTTGCTTATGTCAGATACTTTACATGTAGGCTAATATATTCCCATATTCATTTTTTTGGCTGATAATCAGACTTTTGTTCAAAACAGCTCTACTTTTCTTTATTAATAATCATTAAATACATCAGGACTAATACCTCCATTTAAATTCAGTCTATGTTCATTCATGCACCTTCCGTGGTTTTATAAAAGTTAATGTAATTCCTTAATTTCCTATAGGAATTGGATCCAGTCGTCACTATTAAGAGATTGTAACACACCAATTCCTTTGAGTTATTTAAATAAAAGAGTGGGAAGTGGAAAGTAATTACTCAAAGAAAACCTGAAACAGTATTGGCCAGAACCTACAGATAATGTTTCGATCACTCAAGGTATAAAAGAACATTAAATAATTCACCTCAAATAATAATAAAGTACTGATTTTTATCGGTTATTCACCATAATAGTGTCTTTATTATTTATTTGCACAAACTGACAGCCTTTCAGGGATTTCGGATGAAAATAACCCTTTTAAATGTCATGTGCATGAATGTACATCAGTATAATAAGAATGAATAATGCTAAATAATTAAGGCAAACTATATGGGAATTTAATTAACAAAGGCTTTTATTCTTGGTCTTTAAGTAAATATCCGTGGTGGACAAATTACTGAAGACCTTTCTCTTACGTTATAAACAGATCGAAGTACAGGCCAGCTGGGCATAAGGGAAATGACACTGCCAACTAACTTGCCTAGCTTTTTAGCCTGTCAACTCTGTTGTCAACGACTATGTAGCCTATAAAATAATCATAGCAGGTTCAACATACAGACAAATAAAAAGTACACCTTCTTATGAAGCACACAAGTCAAGTGAAACTTAAGTGAAGGTGTCATATAGACCCCCCTCTCAAACCGGGTGGGCATTTCCTGAGTCGCCAAATGCTAGCCAGAAAAGTTAGCACAAACTTAGCATGACGGGATGGGCTGCTCCGGTGTCGCTTTCTGCTCGTTGCGGCGTTAATAATACGATTGTCACTCACCTATAGTTGAAATAAACGTTGAGTTGAAGGCATCTTCTGAAAATCTGAAAAGGACACAGGTTTTCCCGACACCTGAATCGCCGATTAAAAGTAGTTTAAACAAGTAATCGTAAGTCTTCGCCATGTTATTAGCTAGCTTACTACTGCGGATATCCCGCCCGTTGCACAGACGAAGAGCTTGATGCTGCGCCGGGACTTCCTGTTGGTCAAATCAACTGTCACTCTGTGCTGTAGTCGTGGCTCCCGCGCGGGGTGGGTGTGCTCGTTTTGGAGATTGTTGCCACCCGGAATAAGACCTGGGTAAATTTGATGTTTAATTAAGGACTGCACAAACTGGTTCTCGTCAGAACGATGTAGGTGATGTGAAAAATGGCGTTGGCTGATGCTGACACGGAAATGAGACAATCCAACACGATCTGTGACAACTCAGAGGCGAGACTAAAATTAGTTTCCTATGTTACATGGAAAGGAAGCAACGAATTCACTGTTGATAATAGAAAACAAAACACTGATGACTTTATAAAGAAACGCCTTAAATAAACAGAATGCTATTTGATCAAATATGGGGACTTTAAAATTAGAAAGAAAGGCTATTAATTTTCAGCATTCAACAAATGCAAGTTTTATCATAGCGATTGTCAAACTATCTATTCATTTACAGGAAAAAAAATACGTTGACCTCTAAGGTAAGTAAGGCTGCTGGTTAAATATAAACCAAAAGGAAATGGTAAAAATTAATTAGAGAAAGGACATTCAAAGAAGACATTGAAGAAACGTAGCCAAATTTATATTATAAATTTGATTACCTCAGTTGGTGTTTCTAAAACCCACTGCCTATCACCTTCTGCTGGAGATCAGGATCAACTGCAGCTGATTGATTCTCTTTGCCAGCAGAAACTGGATCTGTTTGAGAGAAATTATTTGATTGACAAATACCTACAGAAAGTATAAGAAACTCAAGCAAAATGCAGGAATTAAAACTACATGTTTATATCTGCACAAGCTTGAAAGATGGTTAGAACATTTTCTAACCCACTGCAATATTCCAAGATCAGGTAAATAACTTGAGTTACAAGTAATTTGGATGTTTTTCCACTTTACAAAGGTATAGATGAAGACCTAAGCTATACCTACCCTATAGTAATGTAGATGGATTTTGATGTTCTGCGGGAAAATCCTAAGTAATTGCCTAAAGAATCCAAAGATATGCAGATTTTACATCAACTTGGATGTCCCAGCAGGAAAACTGATTAAAAACAAACACAAAAAATATGAAACGGTTGACCTTATACTTTGAAATGGCCATGCCGAAATCTGCAACTTTACCTAATAAAAATTCGGATCAGTTTTTGATTTGAGGACTACAGCAATAAGGGTCTTTCTAGTTTTTAGAAAAGGGTTGACCTGTCAACGGTAGCAGTGCTAACTCAAGCAGGTCATCACCTGATGAAACTCTCATAATCATTTCGTCCACAACAGGTAAAGTTTGGCAGCACTGTTGGAGACTTATCCATTAATGGAAAAACTCAAACTGTTCAAAGAATGTGGACATAGATTTTACTATGATTATCCAAAGACTGGATAGAACTTGAAAGCATCGCCGCAGAATACTTCAGAACTGACATTATCCTGATCTTATAAACACATGTGCACAAAAAACATTGCTGCTCCTGAACTACGGTAAGCAATAATTTACACTGTACTTTTTTGTTAAAATTAATTATCATTTTAAAAGTTAAAATGGTCACATTTTCCCTTTTCTTCCAAACTAGAAACAGAATAAATAGTTTACTAAATAGTGCTGTGTGGTGGCCCATTACCTCCAAAGTGTCTGGAAAAGTTTTTTTTATTTTAATACTTGTTTAATGAAAGCTACATTACCTCAAAAGTTACTGTAGATGCACAAAGATTTATCTAATTTAATATTGTTTTGAAAGCTTTTTTCCCTTTTAATCTAACAATCCCATTATAACTGCTAGACGGAGGATCCAATAGCCCCTCCCCTAAACATAAGGATCCGCCTCCTGTCATTTCTCTCCTCCAGCACATCAGACTTAGAGTAAACATAAACACAGATCAGCTGAATCCAGGAGCAGACTTATACACGATTTTCTACTATTGTTTTCTGTCAGGCAGAAAAACTCGGCTGATTAACAAAACCATGTCTGTAAGTAAAACAAATATATAAATTAAATTTAATATTTGCTCTATTCTTTATATGTTATGATTTAGTTTGTGTTCTCACCAACAGACTGCATTTCGCTGCATATCCTTAAAACAGACGTATAAGTGAGAAGATAAATTAGTAGTTTTACAACTGTATAAGGCTATGTTCAAAGATCTGTAATATGTTATCTATTTATTTTCCTATTCTTTTCATAAATGATGTTGGAACTTGTCCGGACATGTTTCTTTGCTTCAACTGGTAATTAATTTATCATACAGTAGGGGGCAGTAAAACCCCGACATAACTTTGGGCATCCGGCTCAGGTTCTTCAAAAGTATTGAAGGAAATGTAAAAATTAACATTTTGGCTGGCCTTTGCAGCTTGCAAAGGATTTGATTCACCCCAGTTTTTCAGAGGAGAGGAGGAAGCACAAGAAAAAGAGGCTGGTTCAGAGCCCCAACTCCTACTTCATGGATGTCAAATGCATTGGTAAGTGTTTCTCCAAAGCCACACGATGCAACACAGGTCCCATAAATTATTAATATTTCTGGTTAACTTCATCAGGCTGCTACAGGATCTCCACAATCTTCAGCCATGCCCAAACAGTGGTGTCCTGCCCAGGCTGCTCTGTGATCCTGTGCGTGCCACGAGGGGGGAAATGTAGACTGACTGCAGGTAGGAGCAGCATAAAAAAAACGGTGCCAACATCAAAAAGCCATATCAATTCGAAGCTTATTTGTTAGGGAAATACCTACATTATTTTGTTCTCCATTTAGGTTGTGCCTTCAGGAAGAAATGTTCCTGAGCAGTAATTTGCCATGACATCCACTAGGTGGCAGCAAAATGGACCATGAAGTGATTGGATTCCTGCCACTCTCCCAATGTGGCTTCAAGGTGTCACGTCACGCCTGTACTATCTGCATCTTAAATTTTGGGATGTTTTTTTTTTTAACCCTTCTGTGGGTTTAATGAAGACACAAATAAAGGAACCTGCTTGTACGCTAAATTCTGCTCAAATGAAAATGTATGAGGATAATTATCTATTCCCAGCATAGAAAACCTCAAAATGCAGAAGGACACAAATGAATCCAAACTTCTGTAAAACATTTTATTTGAGGGTTGAACATGGAGGGAGTGGTAAAGGAAATTAAAAGTAAAATGACCATGATCAAAATTTTAGCCCCACGCCCCCTCCAAGGCCTTAACATGAGCCGAGACCATCACAAAAAAATATAATAAAACATTTCAAAGATTTGTTTGTCTGTGTCATGTGTTCTTTGGTCTTTGCATTTCCCCTGGAAAAAATAAAGTGGTGTAAAAAGCAAATAAAAAATATTCAAAGCAATACAGCTTATCACATACCTAACAATCTCCTACTATATACAATAGTTCTCCATGGTTTACAAGATGTAACTTTATATTTTGGAGTTAAGCTCACTCAAGTGTTGTGATACTGTAGGAAAGGTAGTGCAGCCTGACTGGACTCTACAGACTCATGAAACCTTTACTTTGAAACATCCAAAAATGCCCTGAAGTTAATTGTAAATCAGATTGAAGTGAAGCAGCACTTTCTGGCTTAATAGTGTGTTTATTACTAAAAATATGTCCATCAGTCGAGCAACAATGCTGATTAAACCCGAATAGATTTGGGAAGCTCCAGATCAGACAGGCATGGATGAGTAAAATGTATATTGAGCGGCATCCTCCTGAAAATAGAGTTTAAAAAAAAAAGAAAACTTGAGCGCCTGAGAAAGCTAACCTGTAGGATTTCCCTAGAATACCCGAGCAACAATTCGTGTGCTTGTATGATGTTCATTTAAGCCAGTTAAAGTTAATTACAGACCAAATCTTAGGCATATTTGAGTGAACTTATCATCTCTTCTTTCTAAATAATTGGTCCAAAACTTTTCTAAGAGAATTTTCCTGCAATCGCAGCTGGAAAGAAAAATTAAGCAACAAGAAACAAAGGAGAAAAAAAAAAAAAATACGGCATCAAGAGACAAGCATTAAGTTAATCCTGTGGGGAGTAAAGGTTTTACAGCTCGAAATGTGGAATGGAGTTGAACGTTTCAATGGAATGTTAATGATGATCTCATCCTCTCTGGGTGTTTATAAGCTGTTCAGCTCCTGCAGGGTCTGGTCCAGGACTTGGTGCATACCCAGATTCTCCTCTTTGGCATGTGATAGTTTCTCTGTAGAGAGAAGAAAGGCGGCATGTTGAGATCCTAAAAAACATCCAGATAGCGTTCGGCGTCTGCACAGAGGACCGTTTTCCTGGGCTGAGGTTTTGCATAGGTACTTGGGTTAAGCTGTGTCACATGCAAAAATGTAACCACAACACTGTGCCTGTCATGCATTGACGGACTTTTAACTGCCAGAATAAAACAAGGATTTATTAGGCTGAACCACTGAGGCGTTCAAGTTGTTTGTAATGTGGTAACTATAGGGTACTAAAAGTCTGCAAATCAATGAATGTTAATGGAAACTAAAATCAGACCAGACATCCTCAGGAAGCCTCACCTTGTTTACATGACTGCCAATTGTGAAATTGAAATACCTTATAAAAAAAAAAAAAGAACTATTTGTTTGGGATTTGATGCAGCAGATAACATAGTGCATCAATGTGAAGTGAAAGGAAAATGTTCTCCCTTCTTCTCTGTAAAGTTGCTTTGCACTAGAGGTAGACCGATACATCGACCGGCTGATATTTCTTCTTGAATCAGCATTAACCAATTCATGCATCTGCATTCCCTCTCCATTTATCCATTAATATGTTTTGTTCGATTTGCTAACATGTGTCTTTTCCTGTTTAAATTGAAACTTGTTAACATTTATCGTGTCATTTTATAAAGTGGTTGTTTTTTGTGTGTTTTATTCAACTTTGTGCTTTAAGGATCATTATGGTGTTTTTTTTTGTTGTTTTTTTTCTCTGTAAAGATAGTTAAATAATGTTTTAATTGTAATGTTGGAGGTGTGGACCCCAGGAGTCTAATTGGGATCATTAAACAAACATATTGGGGATCAATTAGACAGATGGCAAATTAAACGGTTTTGGCCAAATAACCGACAGTGCCTTCCTCTTTAACTCTGCAGTAGGTATCCGAAGCATTTCTTCTACTGCATAATGAACAGCCAGCCTTCTCTTTTCCAGCGTCCAAAAAGTTTTTCCTTCATTGATCATGGAGATGAACCACACTTGAAAGAACAGCTTTCAAATTTCTACTGTTGGGGGGGGGGGAAAGCATCCCAGCAGCATGATGCTTCCACCACTGATGATGATGTTTAAGAGGCGACGTTAGCTTTCAACCAAATGAGTGTTTTTTTATATGTAAACCAGAATGTTATTGTAAACTTTGACAGAGCTTCCACACATTTCTGCGTCCCCCAAATGGCTGCCTGTGGAACATATTGTGGCTTTTATTCCCACAATGGTTTTCTTCGTACCACTTGTTCATAGCAGTCAGATTCATGGAATGCAAAAATAATAGTTGAACTTTCATCAGCTTCTTCCACCCACAGAGATTTTCTTCTTTTCGTTTCCTTTAAAACGGCTCCTCCAAAACTACCAGACCCCTCCGATTAATGTTCCTCCTGCCGCCTGTTTTAGGTGGGCGATCAAGTTTTAATAGGTCTGCTGTGATACCATACCGTTACCATTTCGAGATGACTGATTGAACGGTTGAATTCAAGCTCTTCGAAGCTTGGAATCTTGTTTTATAAGCAACATCTTCTGCATCTTTATGAGGCCATTTGATTACCAGAACAGCTGTGTTGATAGAGAGATTAAACTACACACTGGTTCACTTCATTCACTAATGAGGGGATGTCTGAATGCAGCTTAAGGGGTACAGCAGTAAAGAAAAAAGTTAACATGCACAGTTATCCTTACTTCACATCTCCTTTGTCTAGACCCATTAAATAAAAAAACATCCATTAAATATTATTTGAGGCTATACTGTTACAAACAAAGAGAAAGTTTCTGTTAAAGTCATAATTAAGGACAGAGACAAATGCAGCAAAGTAGGAAATAAAGAGACTTTAATGAAATAGTTTTTGCAAAGCAAGATGAACAAAAGGCACATATGATCTGTAGGGGGGGGAAAAAAAGCCACGCAGGTTGTGACAGAAGAGAATCAGCGCAAGCAGAGGACACCTAAAGAGACGTCATGTCATTGAGAGCATGGTCCAGCTCCTCGCTAATGGCCTTGTACTTCAGCTTCTGAGCATACAGCTCGTCTGTAGATCAGAGGTCGACAGCCAAGTACAGGCGGGTGGCAAGGACAGCAGCAGCAGCACAGACAAGCCAAAAGCAGCATGAGGGGCAGATGGAGACAGGAAAGAGAAGAAAGATGGTCGAGACATGGAGAAAAAAAAAAAAATAGGTCAGGCTTTTAAAAAAAAGGTGCAAAAAGGTGAAATGCTTGAATTACAAGAATGATACACATCTAACTGGGCTAACAGTTTGTATTTGTTGGGTGAGCTGTGAAGATTCAAGCCTGCACTGTGTCTCATAAAGCTGCTCCAATAACTGTATAAAGTCAGCTCCCTGAGGTTCATCAGCTAAATAACGCTGACCTAAAAACATGCAGGCACATTCTGTTCTCTTTGCAGTCTTGGAAAAGAGCATCTTTTCATATTTTGTGGGCAGTTTGCATAAAATTAGTACATATTGTTTTCACACCTTTGAAGATTTCCATCAGAATTTCACCTGCTTACAAGGAGTGTTCATTAAACCTGAGAAGCAAAGAGCAGCATCTGCAGACAGTTTAACCAGAAGGGAAACGCTTGCATACCTTCCAGGTCATCAATGGACTTTTCCAGTTTGGCCACTGATCTCTCAGCAAACTCTGCTCGGGTTTCAGCCTGGATGGAGTTCAGACGCACAAAGTAATCCAGATCACTTTCAGCACTTTGATTACTGGGGGTTTTGAAGTAAGAATAATACTTTTTCTCCTTTTTATGACACAAACAATTTTACAATTAAACTAATGAGGAAAAAAAACAAAGATCCTCTTGACATTAAAACTTAATACATTTTTGGGGCTCTCACCTCCTTCAGTTTGTCCGTCAGGACTTTGATCTCCTCCTCATATTTGTCCTCTTTTTCAGAGTACTGGTAACAAGAAAAAGAAAAAAAAGAATGAATAAAAATCACTGACATTAATGTAAATCGGTCCTGACTTGCTTTCGCCAGCAAACTCACTGGAGTGTGAACATAAATGAACCACCGTGAGACAAAGGAGGAATTAAACAGGAAAAAAAGGTTAGATCCTGGCAGGCAAATATGTTAACTTGTTCTGGGAACAAACTGAGCTGTGCAGTAATCCATGACGGGCCTGGCTGAGGAAAGTGAACAGCAGACCAAATGGTGCAATGCAAAGAGAAAGTAGGCATGTGATTAAACTGGCATGTCGTCATACTGCATGCCTCACCTGGGGAGGAAAGTTCAGACCCAAAAGGACAGGACAGGATCCTGCCGTTCACAGACACACCCCACGCTGTCTTACACAATCATTACATCCCTTCATATTTTGTCCCATTTCAAATCACAAGCCGTGTATTTATGGAGTTTTATGGTACAACTGACATAATGTTGGGCATCATTTTGAACTTAAAATTAAAAAAAACTCCACGGGCACATTTACTACATCCAATCAGCACTTCTTTTACCTTTTTCACCCAACAATGACTTTTGTTTTCTTTTTGCAGCTCTTAAATAAACTCCAGATTAGTAGATTCTAAAAACAATAAGTTCCATTGTCTTTTTCTTTTCAGATGATTAAACTGACAAGTCTGCTGAGATTTTTCGGTCTTCATGATGTTATTGGTTCACTATAAAACTATTTGAGGTTTTCACAGAACAGATTTATAAAAAGACCACATGATACTAGAGTGGATTTTATTTATTGGTATTCAAATAAAGATGAAAACCAGGTCTTTTTTTTGTTTTGCTTTGTTTTATAGATCTTTTTCCTCAGTCTGTTTGTTTTCACAAGAAACACCCAGAAAAACACAGTGATGATATGTGAAAGAATTTAATGTGGTATTAATAACTTTATCCAGGCATTTACAACACACTTAGGTCTCTATATGGTGATTTATTGTTGGAATATATAAATC
Source organism: Jordanella pulchra (assembly GCA_034780135.1). Taxonomy (NCBI): domain Eukaryota; kingdom Metazoa; phylum Chordata; class Actinopteri; order Cyprinodontiformes; family Cyprinodontidae; genus Jordanella; species Jordanella pulchra. The sequence goes on from JAUZNJ010038505.1 coordinate 10,431, forward strand.
ATTAGCTTTAAGAGTCTTATCTGATCAGTTTAACAGGAAAACAAACAATTACACAGAAACGAGGACCAATAGTGACGTAGAGCAGTAAATTACAGACTACTGAGCCACGCGGAGCCCAAATAACAGGACCCAGAGCAGAGAAGCCTCCTGTCAAAGCCAGATCTGTTCATTACATGCATTTACGTTTAATAAACAGACTGATTAGATATTAGATTTTTTGCTGCTTTTTTTGTATGATCTGCTTTTCCTTCTGTATTACACTCAAATCTGAAATGTATAACTTTGAATGCGTGTCTGATTTTCTATTTGTTGGTCCTCACCTTCTCCGCCTGGGCTTCTAAGGACTTCAGGTTGTTGGTCACATTTTTCAACTCCTCCTCCAGGTCACTGGCTTTACTGCACAATGAGAAAAGAATAAAAAAAAAAGAGGCACACTTTGCTATAATGTGAGAGCTTAAAACATGGAACATCCAGACTTTTCTAGACCTATATGATGTGAACGTGCATCTTTCCTTTACCATTCGGCTACTTCAGCCCTCTCCTCGGCTCTCTCTAGCTCCCCCTCCAAGATCACCAGCTTACGAGCCACCTAAGACAAAAGAAAGACTTTCACATTAACAGTTTCGCATTTTCACTCAGAATTTGAACAAACAGCCACATTCAAGCATTTTAATGCTTTAAAAGCTTCAAACTGCTCAATACACCAACAGCTTGTCAACTTGCTCACGACAAAGTCTCTAATGCTTGATCAGCTTGTATCTTGTTAGCTGCTTCTCATAATTACTCCTCCTTATTATGTTATGCTAAGTTTTTTTAAAAATACTGACAGGTTCACGGTAGATTTAACTGCAGCCTGAAAAACTGGCTATTTCTCTCAGTCACTGAACAATAAGTGCTACCGGGTTTAGGGACAATTTGGAGGTGTGTGCGCCCCTCCCTGTCTGTACCACTTCCTAAGTGAAAGCTGCAGCACTGACAGGGAGTAAAACAACTTTACCTCCTCGTATTTACGGTCAGCTTCCTCTGCAATGTGTTTGGCCTCCTTCAGCTGCATCTCCTGGATCTCCATCTTCTCCTCATCCTTCATTGCTCTATTCTCAATCACCTTCATCCCCCTGATATGAAAAAAAGGCAAGGAATACATTTTTAAAACAATGGCTACAGCGGCTATATATTATATATTTGACAGAAGTACAACGCCTCAACCTTTCGCTCTCGTCTGCAGCCTTTTCAGCCTCTTCCAGCTTCTGCAGTGCTGTTGCCAACCTCTCCTGGGCTCGGTCCAACTCCTCTTCCACCAGCTGGATTCTACGGTTAAGACCTGCGACATCACCCTCTGCCTGAAAGACAAAACAGAGGAAGAGAGGTTAACTTTGTTACTTTCATATGAAGGCATCAAATCTGGATCCTATGATAGCAAAATAAAAGTCAGGATGAGAGCAGAGGAGACATAGAGGAAGCACTTTATTATTTCTTTTGTTTTGAGAATCTCTGTAGAGGCTTCATATGGAAATTCAAATACTTTTGTGGATTCAAATAAAAAAAGGAAAAAGTAAAAATGCAAAACTCGCCTTTCAAACAGTTTTAAAATGATCAGGGTTTTAAACCTACAAAAGCCCAGGATGTAAAGAAGAAGAGGCATGTGTGGATGGACGGATCATTTATAAACTGAACCTTATAAAAACCTGGAATCAAATATCTTTGGATCATTTGTTTTATTTTTCCCAAATTTATGGTGGAAAATATAGTTAAAGTATAGAAACAAGAACATCCAGTGGACTCATGTATTCACCTTGTAGAAGAGCTCAAGTCACCACTGACCAAGTTCCTCATGATTATGACAAGTTTCCACCAAACTACTTCTGTTTTTTAGTGATTATTTTTTGTGCAAAAAGCAAAACACCTTGGCTACCAAACAAACCTAAATACAATGCTCTATTTTTCTACAGGTTTAAAGCAATCTGTTTAAAACTAAACAGGTCTTTACAGTTGTTCTTTCTCACAAAAACATCTGTTAAAAGATATTCAAATATAACCACAAGAGCATGACCCCTGTGCCATAGCAACAGGAAAATATTCTGCCTTATCATTTAGACATTTTAATAATTCAGCACAAACCGTCTAAATCCAAACAGAGGGAATGCTTCGCTGCAGATGGACTAAAACATATGTTGAGGTGCCTGGGCTGCTGCTATTATACCAACCAGAGATAAACAACAGCTGGAGGTCCACAGAAAAGCACACACACACACACACACAACTGCTGTTTGAAAGCAAAATCTTTTGCAATATCTGAATGAAACAAACTTAATTTCCGGTGCAAGTGGATGCAGAAATCAACCGAGCAAGCCCCCCTCCCTCTACATTCTGCCCTTGGTAAACAAAAGAGGAGAAAGGGTAAAGAGAAAGCAAACATTCAGCTATACAAAAAAATGTCAGTTGCTGGAAACGACTATTAAATGAGGTAGCTGCTTTTTAACTGGACTCTAGAGTCTAAGATGTCTCTAATAAGAAGCACGGAGGGTGGACCTTGGAATCGTTACAACCTGTCATCACTGTTGCAAATAAACATAGAAGGAAAAAAAAAAAAAAAAACAGCTAGAAGTGCAGAGCAGCAGGTCAGTAACTGATTAGCTCATCATGAGTACAGAAGTTCAAGTGTTTGCCATTCAGTTTGCAGGCAGTCGAGTCATTCTGAGAGGCTTTGGGTGAGACTGAAGAGAAAACACCCACAATGAGGAGGGGAAGAGAAACCAGAGTAGCATTAAAAAAAAAGTCTAGACTTCTGCTCTTTCATATTCCAGGAAAATGAAAGTACAGTTTGTTTTTTTTTTTAGAAAATCTTCCCATTGATATTTAAATGATCTCCTCTCCACCTCTGGTGCCGAGGGAGAGCCGCTGATACCAGACAGGAAATGTCTGTCAGCTCGTAGTTTGTGTCTCTCACAGCAGTCAGCACATGAGAGAGGAAAGAGAGAGAGCCCACTGCAGAATGAATGGATGAGGAGTAAATCTTTCAGACCATCTTGAATTCTCATCAGCCTCCATCGGAACTCTGCTGGGCAGGTGAGAATTGTTGCACAGGATTAAACTGCAGCCTGAAAAAACAAATACCGTCATTTCCCGACATAGGGAATGAGGGAAGACGACGGTGTGGATGCAAACATATATGAGCTTCTGTCCAGACACACAAGTGTTCTGAACAAACAAAGATATATAACTACCAGACGGTAACATTCCTGTCGCTGAGAGTTAAAAGAAGACAAAACCAACCAAACTAGCTTAAACTACTACAGTGACAGCATGCCTTTGCACAAAAATGATCAAGATGTAACCTGGTACCTTATCCATCATCAGGCTTTCACAAACATGGCAGAGAAGGAGATCCACTCAAGCACACAGACAGCTTTGCGTGAAAATCTGAACTTTAGGTCTGTATCGAACTTCATGCCTGCAACTCTGCAGAGCATGACGGTATAGACGAGGCCTGGAGATCCTCCTGAGGAGCAGTCGTACAGTAAGAGACTGCTTTCCTGACTCTTTGCAAACTGAATTATCTCCTGCCTTCGTCACAAATATCAAGGAAAAAGTGGAATTACGAACTTCACAGCTTTCATCGCTTTTCAAATAAGGATCTTGGGAAAAGGTGACAGGAAGTTAGCTGCCCACCATTCTTTCATTTCCTCCCTTTGATGGTGCTCTCCTTCAGCAATGCCTCTCTCTGATCACACCCCTTCCCTCAGCACCGACTCAGCATTGTCCCACTGCCATGGAGTCACTCTGCCTTATAAGGTAAACCAGCTCTGGAGAATGCTTGCGGTCGAGTAACTATGTGACAATTGGCAAAGGCACCCACAGAGACAAACACTGAAAGATAATCTAAAGACATTCAGTCTGAATCACCATTTCCTCCGGTTATCCTTCACCAAACACGCCACTGTCTAAAGCCAGTTATGTGCAGCTGCTATATTTTCTATAAGGTTTTTAAATAAATGTTAGCAGTGGACTCTACATGGAGGTGTTAAACATTTTTTGATCTACACTTCATTTGTTAATAACTGATAAAAGACATTTACATTTTTACTCTTTTTTTTTTTTTTTAACCAATGTTTAAGTCGGGCCTGTTTAGGGTAGTATTGGCTCAGCCCAGGTATCAGTATTTGATTGGAAAGAACTAATATCTAAATGAATGGACTCCTAGTCTGAAACTTCTCAGGTCAAATATCAAACAAAACATTTAAGCTTTACTTTTTTTTTGCTTTCAGCATAATTGTTTTCCAAACTATACTTAGGATTGAACATTTCAAACCTTATTAAGAGAATTAAAAGTTTAACAACTGCAGATTGATCGGAAAGTTTTTTATTCTAAACAAATAGAAATGACATGTTCCTTAAAGTATGTCCTACATATTACTGTTTTTTCGAATTACTTAAGAATAACTCTGGACCTGATGCTTAAGAAACTTTTTAAAGAAACACTTAAAAATGAAAGATTATCTGCTTAAAATTTGCTTCTGAAGCTTCAAGGCTAAGAGGATGAAGCCTCTCTGAAGAAACTCGAAAGGTCAAACTAGTTTTTTATAAATACACAAACCGAGCAACTTTCACCACTCTCAGTCTATGAGTGCACAAATCAGCTTTATTTTCTTCATTATTAAAGCATTATTTTCTTTACAAAAGGCATCATAAATGTCCAACTATTATAAGCAGGTTGGATCAAACAGGAAATACTGACTTTGGCTAAGAAAATGCTGACTTGTACATCTTTAAAAAGGAGGACAGAGAGAACGGAGCAAATGTACAAATGTTCAGAAGGACTTTAAGAAGAGGCATGAAAGATATTCTACACTGTAGACATGTACATAAAGTAGGTAGACAATTTTAAACAAGCTATTGTAACTATTGAGGTGAAAGTTGGATATTTCTATTCATTCTCACTAAGAACAAAAATTGAATCTGACGATCAGATCATTGTAAACACCTAAATATCAGCAAGTAAAGTTAGACTGCTGTTAATCAAAACCAATTACATGCAAGTTTAAAATAAAATATAGTCGCAGTAGAAAACTGGGATTTGTAATGGATCCAAAAACCTTTGCCACCTACTCTTTAGAAGCTGAAAACGTTGCAATGACACCAATGGGTAACAATGCATAGCTTTAAAAACATGCTAATGCCAAAATAAGACAAAAACCTGACCCATCATTAACCCAGTTGTTTGTTTTTTTTTAATTATTTTTTTTCATAAAAGCCATTTCTCACTAGTTTCTTTCAGGTTAGAATCTCCCCCATAAAAGAAAAAGAACATGGTGTTCGTTAAGAGCCGCTAGAAACCATCTAACTGGCCCAGTGTGTTATTGCTAAGCAAAGTGTAAAAGTAGCAAACCTGAAATATGATATCTACTAAATACTACATTCAAACAGTCCTTTACAATTATACCAAATATAATAATAAGGGAATGTTTGGGGTCATTGTGTTTTTGGAGATCTTAATGCGCAATAGTAAAAGTTGGCTTCTATATCAGCACACTTCTGTTGAAATGAAATGCTTAGAAAAAAAAAAAAAAATGTTCAGCAAACGTATACTTTTACAAAAATAAAAAAAAAAAACAATCCAAGTCAGGTTCCTTTTCTTGGGTAAGAGTCAAGCACTGAAACCTCAGTTCATGGAGATGCAGCACAGTTCAGAATGACTTTAGAAATACTTGCGTGTTTTTTTCCACGCACAACAGTCGGGATCAAGGACAAATGAAAGAAAAATCCAATTAGTGGCTGATTTCAGGGCAGTGGGCTAATGAGCTGCACTGTGCTGCTGGGGTTCTGGGAAGTTATTCCTGACACAGATGGTTGCTATGCCAAGTGTGGACTCATATGGAGGTGTGAGAGACAAAAAGGCATGTAATCTCTCTCCATAAAGTCCTTGCATGCAAACGACGTTGCATGAAGCATAAATTCCTCTGTTCTGAATTATGATATGTAAAGGAATGTCCTTTAACATCCAAGCAACGCTCAACAAAGAGCGCTCTCTCTGAGCTGAATGCTATCTGCTGCTATAGCTCAGTATGTTATCAGACTTGGCTTCTTTTTCCTGAGCAGAGGCTTTGAGAGGAAACTATACAGGGAATTACTCCATTAAAGAAACACCTTAACGGGTATTTGTTTTCTGAACTAAAATGTACTGTGCTATGGAAAAATATTTGTATTATTTTTGAGTAATCATCTAATAAAATAACTCTAAAACTATATCTTACAGATATAGCTTCAGCTTAAATGCAAAATATGTTCTTTTTATCTTCTTGGCTTTAATAAATATTCTCAGTTTGTTATTATTATGTTACTAGATTAAATGATTTAAATAAATGGGTCACGATTAATTGTTTCAATGCTTCAAAGTTACAGCCTAAACATTTGTAGCTTTTTCAAGGTAAAAGAAAAGGAGGGATCAGCTCCTCATTTCTCCCTGCTTGTTTGACTGCCAAGAGCGTAACCGTTACTCACATTGTCGGAGTGTCAACCGTTGACACTGCAGCAAATTTAGCCCTGCTTGCCCTAAATGCACAAATACATTCTGCTCCTCGCTCAAGGGAGAAGCCACAGCTTTGGCCTGCATAATCAGCGAAGCTACAAACATGAGGGTGTTCCTCTGAATGCCAGGGACCGCTAGAAAGTATCAACATGTGGCAGTTATATTTGGAAAGTTGAGCTATTCCCAGGGATTAGAGCCAAAGAAAACACTGAGATCAGGAAGTGGCCTTTTGAAAAGACTCTGCGAGTGTTAGAAGGCCAGCCGAAAAAATCTGCAGGTTTAAGCACAGCAAAGCAGCTCACAGACAGGCAGCTTGGGTTGGCTGAAGCAAATATCTGTATATTAATCTAATGAAATTGAACTGGAGTGTTTTCGAAAGCAAAAAAAAATAAAAACCTCCAGACGAGTTATTTTTTTTGAGTGGGTTACAATGACGGCTTGTGGGACAGAACAGTGCAGAAACTAGATGCGAGAAACGCTTGTAAACGGATCACTGACAGTTAAACATTAGGTGTGTCCACTGGTATTTCAGGGCCAATGTTATCGCAGCAATATTAACCATGTTTGGTTGCAAAAGCGGATTCAAAGAGCAGCTGATGAAAAGCTATGATGGTTATCTGCCTAATGTAGTTCAACTAACAGTGATAATAACCGTAAGCATTTCAGACATCTACACTTTCTTTACGTTTTCGGGTGACAGTGATTTTTTTTTTTTCTAACACAAAAAGAAGCGACCGAAGGGCAGTTTAAGGCAAACTTGACGAATAAAGTTGCTTCTGATTCTCTACATACTTCATGTCCTTGAACATCTGATACAGCTCACCAACATAAATCACCAGTATTTAAACTATTTGAGGTCAAATAAAGCACTGCGTTCTCCTAGGAAATATACTTTGTTCACTACAGCCGACTTTGTGCTGCCTTTATTTTTGAATCCATTATTACTGAACAAGTTAAAGGAAACAATTACTTCGTCTTATAAATACTCTTACGGTCCCCCAAAGATTAAATGTCTACATATGGAAAAAGAGAAGATAACCCACACACTGCAGTTCTATAAAAGCAAAGATAATCATGTTTTTCCTTTAGCAGTAATGGATAAATGTATAAATAGGTGGAAAAAAATGGCTGTTAACTTTAAAAATTAAAAAAACATTTTATGCAATTCTGTTGTTGAAATTTGGTGCAATTATTCCAAGGAAAACAGAAAAATAACTAAAACGTTCATCAGTTATCTTTATTAAAAACCTTTTCTTTTTAGCAAAGGTTATTAAGAGTTACTGTGGAGGGCCCACAGAGCCACTTGTGGCCCCAGACATAGGATCCCTGTTTGTAGCACAGCAGGGAAAAATAAAAAATAAATCTTGTCAAGGTAAAAGCGCTGGTCACTGTAGACGTGATGATATCAGGTTCAGTTTGGGCTTTTTTTCTTCTTCGTTTCCTGAGCTTCGATCACTTTGTGATCTTCAGCATTTTGGGCCATTTCATTTTTGTCTGGCATCAGAATAACAATAAAAAAAACAAAAAAACAAAAACCTTTATTATTCCCATAAAGTCCAATTCGTTGCTGCCATGCTCCTCTTTGCAACTGGCTAACTATGACATCAGCTTGTAGAACCGACCTTTCTAAGACGTGGACCAGATCAGACAACAATTACTGCACTCTAAAACGTATTTTGCAACATCAACATTGCAATGACAGTTTATTCCCCGGAAGTTTTCCTGTGACTCAGCATCACACATTTAACATAACCCACATATGTCCAAGTTGGAAATTTTACAGTATTTTGTCGCTATTATTTAACACCTTTTAGAAGGATACCAGAATTTACAGCATCATTGCTCATCCATTGAGCCAAGCTGTTGCTGTGAACTGCTAATTAGCTGGCAGAAAAAGGAACATCATCATTTTTTGCAAGCTTGTAACAAAACCCAGACTGTTTAATATCATTTAGGACTAAAAACAATAAACAGGCAGAGTGTGGAAACTAAAAAGGGGCCTTTATTAAGGTAATGCTGGCTGTCAAATAGCTGACTGCAGGTTATAACAGAGCAGATAACCTAACTAAATTCCTAACCAATATCAGCTTGTTATATTCCTGGTCTCACTCTATAAAGAACAGAATTAAAACGACATAATGACACAATAATAATAATAATAATAAAAAAGCTCTATAATTTAGGCAGCAGCTTCAGATAATAGCAACTGGATCATATAAATGATTGCTTTAAAACTGTGTTGCTATGAAACTTTTTTTTTTTTTTTTTTTTAAACATGGTTACAATGCAGTGAAATCCTATACTGACATATGCAAATGGATGAGATTTTCTCTAATTAAATCTTTGATACTTAGTGAATTTCTGACAGAAATGATTCCAGTTAAACAAACAGAAATTAGTTTGGCTCCTTTATCAGCTTCTTATAGGAGGACTGAGTTCTAACCCTACTTTAATATACCTGTTGGACTTCATTCTAAACAATCTGACGGACAAATCCCATCATTTCAGAAATCAAAGGCTTTCCTGCTTTCATAGATTAAACACTTGAACGAGATAATAAATGCTGAAGTACTGGAGCCACGCCGAAGTTGTACACAACTATTTGGGATCCAACTCCACCTCAAACACTAATCTTCCTGTTGATCAGGGCTGGATCTCCGAGGCAGGAAGCGTTACGAGTAGAAAATACAGGAAGTGCTAAGCAGAGTCGCCAGAGGACATCCTGGGAAGGGCTCTCAGGGAGGAGAATACATCAGTGAGGGTTTGAATCCCACTTCCACATTTTGTAAAAAAAAAAGAAAGAAAAAAAAATGATAACAGAAGTAGAGCTAGGCATCTAAACACAAACTGTCACCATAGTGACATGAATGTCAACATAACAATGCTGAACAAGCAGTAGAGCTTTTTAACTTCAAAAGAGGAATTGCCTGCTTAATACTGCTCTCCGTCTAATTATTTGACTACTTAAAAGCACCATGCTAATGTTTCATGCTGGTAAAAGCAGCTAATCTGGTCCAGCCAGGCTCCTCAAACAGCTCACAGCCCAAATGATTGTCTATGGCCTCCTCTGGAGCAACCACTGAGAAAAGGGAACAGCTCAATGAGAATTATGGCTGGAAATAAACAAGTCTAATGGACGAATAAAGACAGGATCAGCTGTCTTAAAGTATCTCTGAGAACCATTAAACCCACACAAGATTCAACTCCAAAAAAGTAAAACATTTGGTGACAGATGTGGCAAGTGATAGCCCTGATACCTCATCATCTTCACATTCATTGTACTCAGTGAGGTTCCTGTTGTTAATCTCCCTGTACTCGGATGAAAGGGTGTTTTTGTGCGAAAAGGAATGGCTCCAGGTTGTCCTAATTACTTGCATATGGGACCACACCGACCTTGCAACACAAGCGTGCACCGGAGTGGCTGACTCTCAACGCAAAGAGAAAATGTTGCATGTCTCAAGCTATTCTTCGCAAAAAGCAGCAAACTTAGTAGGATGACAACCGCCTGAGGTTATAAACACCAGGAAGTAGTGATGCATTTAGGGACTACAATCGTTTACTTAGTGCATTTATGTAGGCAAGTACTCTAAATAAAAACTGACTCCCCTGTTTTGTTTTTCCCTTGATCTTAATACTGTTTGGGAATCAACACTTAAACACCATGAAGCAAACAAACAAGGCAACCATCAAGCATGACATTCAATCAATTTAGCAAAGTTTTGAGAGGCGTTAAGGTCAGACATGATGTAATCCTATGTGATGTCACTAACTATACCACAAGCCAAGCAAACACCCAATTATCAGATGGAAAAAGGTGCCCTGTTACCTAATAGGCAGCCTAACAAAAAGAGGTAAGTCCTTTGGCGGGCCTGTTTCTTTCATCGGTACAGAAGCCATATCTTCAGAGCCACACCTTCCCCACCTCCCACTCAGCCTGAATCTTCCCACTGGTCCTGTAATTACATCTGGAAGAAGAGGGAATGCCACTATAAAGCCGTACCCAACTGTGCCGCTAAGCATTTTTTTTCCTGCTTCAAACCATCAGTTGCTGCCCGAGTCAGAGAAGCAGAGCGAGCGTGAATATTTCCTACATGTCTGAACAAGAAGGTTTGTGGAGCTTCGGTCATGACGGTTGCCAATTTCAGAACAAGTTATGTAACTGCAGCGTGTTGAAATGTAAACATGTGAGATAAACCTCTTTCTACCATTTTTTTTTTCCTTGATAATTCACTCCTGGGTCACATAAGTGGATTTTTTTTAACCAATGAGGGCATTTTAAGCAGGGAAAAAAAAACACATAGAAATTGCAACAGTAGGGTTCATAACTAAAATGCCAAAATAAACCATTTCAACCCAAATACATGATCTTCATATTATTTGAGTGTTCAAGCTTTTCTGACACGACCCAATTACTGCTATTAATATATACCAAGGTCTTTAAAAACCTGTATCCTAACTGCTAAGATTTTCCATCACACCTTTCAGATGACTATCACTCCTTTTAATAGGAAGTCGGACAAATTTAGAAGTTTAAAAATACTTAAAGAAGCTAAGAAATAAGTCATAGTGTGAAATCTGAAATCTGCTCCATCCATCACTCTCAGAGTGATGGATGGAGCAGAGTGATGCTTCACTCAGGTCAGCTGAAATCAGGCTCCTATGGGTCACAAAAACCTGATCACCAATCACTGGTGTTTATAAAGCCTGACTTTAAAATTGTTAATATCACCATGTGTTACTAAATGGAAAATAAATGTAACAATCATGTTTACTTAGAAAAAAAATATATAGTGTGCTTTTTCCTCTATGTTACCTCTTCGGTCTTTTAAAATTGAAATAACAATTGAAATAACATTTTAATTTCAAACGTCTATTGTATTTTTTTTTTTTTTTTTTACATACGAAAAAATTATACAGCACATAACATGTTAAAAAATAAATCCTTGAAATTTTGCTCTCACAAGTGATGTTATTATAAAGACAGCCTGGTATTAACATGTGATTAACTCAACAATCAGAAGTTGGGGGAAACTTGAAATCATTTTGTTTAACATTTAAAGGTGTTTAACTTCCCCACTTGATGCTAAATATTCATAATTAAACATTGCACACTTATGTCTACGTGGTTCATTCGCGACAGTTCCGAAGCGGCCTGTGGGTCAGACGCTACTGAGCATGCGCAAAGCGGAATCCAAACTTTTTTTTTTTTTTTTTTTTATTAGACCAACGCCTTGTATTGTGGCATACAATCACGCCCGCCAATGAATCAATGGAATGATCTAATGAGAAGTTTTACTGCCGTGGAGGTGATTAAGAAGACTCTAAAACCAGTTCACCAACATGACACTTTATAATAAAAGAAAGGACATCTGAGGGGGAGCAGTGCGGTTAAAAGTGGGGAAAAAAGTAGAGCAGGAGGAGGAGATAAGTCTCACTTTTTCTCGGAGCTCCCGTTCGCCGTCCAGTTCTCTCTGAAGGACCTGAGCCCGGTCCTCTGCGTCATCGGCCTGCTGCTGCAAACTCTGAATCTTTCTCTTCACAGCTTCCAGAGAGTTCATACCTGCCATTGTTCTCTGTTTGGATACTTAAGACTAGAGGGGGGAAAAAAGAACTGGGTTGTGCAAAAAGGCGTGTGCTACAGCTTCCTACTTACTTGGTCAACCCAATTATATAATTAGGAAATGTTAGAAAAGAAATAACGTTGGTCGCGTCTTTATAAAATACTAGATATCCGTCCGGATCGGGTTTCTTTGGAATGTACAAAAAAGTCGTTCAAGTCCGGTAAAAAAAAAAGGAGAAAGAAAAGTTAAATAAGTGAAAGATGTTAATTCCAAAGATGGCTCATGGGCAGACCAGGTTAGTCGTCCCCAGGAATGTCCGCAGCAGGTTTTGGTCCCAGGTTTGAGGAGGATCACAGGCGGTGTGCGAAAAGGAGAGCAGAGAGAGTCGGAGTGAGCCGGAGGAAGGAGAGAGATGATTGGTGAGGTCAGAGAGGGGCGGGACGTTTTATGAGCGCCTGTGTTTAAGATGGGCCCTGTGACTGATGAGAGGGCTGTGTAACCAGAAAAAAAAAAACAAAACCCACCGGTGATTAATTAAACTATGTGATTTTAAATCTACAGTCCTGATTATTGTCACACGTTTGCGTTGTTTTTTGTGTTTTTCTTCCCTCAGTCGATGGGAAAATAACCTTCAACGTGAGAATGAAGCGAAATATGCAGGTGCATATCAGGAACCTGGAATGTTGATCTAAACCAGTATTTTAATTTAAAAACTGAAGTTTGGATATTATATGGACATTCAAATCCCATCCCATCTTCACACACACATATACCCCCCTCCATATACCCCCATCAAAAAGACAATGAGCCCATATCATAGACTGTTTGACACAAGCTACACTCTATGTAAAAACTAAATGCCTTATTTCCATCTACATATTTTTCTTCCAAGTTTGTTATATCTTCTACAGGTGCTCTAATGTTTATGTAAAATATTTCCCTTCCATTTTCTCAAAGGGTGTTTGAAATTTTATTATGAAGGTGCTTTTATTTACTAAGGACTTTAAGAATGCTTGTTTCTTTCTGTGTTTTTCACTTTTGTATACATAATATGTGTGGATTCTGCTGTCTTGACATTTTATTACGGTTTCATAATGGCAGAAAAAAGATCCATGTCTCATTTTGCAAGTAATATTTTTTAACAATAAAGATATATCTTAAAGTAACCTTTTTATTTGACCTTAAATGACTAAAACATGTGTGCGTCCATGTTAAATGGGTCCAATCTAGGAAACAATCAAAACGTTATATATTTGAGATGGATTTGGGGATATAGAAGCAACAGACATCCTGCGCAACTCAGATACCAATGGCAACTCCACGTAAGGTGAAAAAAGTAAAAGAAAAAAAGACCTTAAGAGCATGAGAATGAGCAGAAGAGTGCTGCAGTTCTGTGTTTTGGCCACAAGTGGCAGTATCATTTGAAAACTTGGTGATGCCTCTTTAATTTCTGCATCACTTGGTCAAAGTGAAAAGCTGTGGACATTACTTCAGATTTAGCAGTAGCTTAACACCAGGTATGTGACAGTTGTAGCCCATGTCTGGCATGGGATGTATTGTGGTGCTCTTGAGTATCTCCACCCACAATACCCCACCCACCTGTTCCCAAATTCTGGAATGGGCTTTGCTTTATAATTCTCTTAAAGCTCCAGTTATCGCTCTTTCATCTCCACATTATTTTTCCAACCACACTGTTTTTGACTTTCAAGCTTCAGTATATTAATTTATAAACAACTCTTTAGCAATTATGATTTATTGCCCTAATATTTAATTAAAAAAACATAATTAATGGGTTTCCTTTTCCGTAAACCATATTCTTTAAACTTGAACCAAAAAAGGCCTCTTAGAAAGGCCATGTATATTTTTGAGTTGAATTTTTTTAAATGGAAGTAGACCCCGTGAAAGAGATTCTCTTTCTGCCCTTCAGCTATCTGGGACTGGCTTAGTCATCACTGGACATCAGCAAATCTAGAAAGTATGTCACTTCTATATCCAATACATTTCAAAGTCCGGCATGTTTATTGAAAACCACATGTACAGTTTTTTTTTTTGTTAGATTTCAAATAAATAAATAGTTTGATCCTATATTTATCAAACAAGCCTTGAATCTCTATGGTTCACCATGTTATATGTAATGTGGACATTTGGATTTTATACGATAGACCAACACAAAGTAGTTCATGTCTGAAAGGAAAGACAGATTTCAAATTTTACTGCAAATGAAAATCTGAAAAGAGCATTTTTACAAATTGAGTCAATGCTATGTAGAACCATTTTTCTCTGTCAGAGCTGCAGATATTTCTGTGTATGTCTCTACTACCTTTGCACAATCTAGAATCTTCACAATTCTTTGCTGGATTAGTTAATCTCTCCCTTAATTCCACAGAATTTATGGAGAACATCTGTAAACATTAGCTTAAAAATCTTAACATAAATTCTTTTTGTTTCCGATGCATCAACTTGATTTGATCAAAGCAGCTCTGAAGTTTAGATGTTATGGACCAATGTCCAAAAGCTGTGCCGTGTGCTGTTTAAATTCTCTCTTTATGCTTACATTTTTTAGCTTCTGTTGTAAAGTTTTTTTTTTGTTGATCCATCACATTTATTTTTGGTAAAATGCATGGAAGTCTCTGGTTAGAACATGACATTTAATTAAAAGAATAAAGGGATATTAGAACATTTGTAGGACACTTTAATGTTTGTTAATTCTGTTGGTTCAAATATTTGATAAATAGCCGTGGGATAAAATTATTTCCAAAAATAGCTCAAACAAAGCACCTGGTCTCCACCTAAATCATTAGTTTAAATATGTCTGTCTGGATGACAATGCTTTAATGAGCTTAGATGTTGTTTGTAGAGTCTGACTAGTTGATCTTGAATTTCTTGTTCAAATTTGAATAATCATTATAGAGTGATGTGCTTTTGAGGAACCACACAAGTATTAAGAAAGGTTGAGCAAACGTACTTTAGTCCCCCTCCTGCAGGCACAAAATGATGTGCCTTGTGTGGGTGTAAATCAGATTTAAGCTCCCTCCTTGATATGTCCCTCGTAGCTCTGCCTGTATTTACCCTCATGGTCTCCTTTTCACATGACCAGCCTGGGAACAAACACTGCTGCATGAGCTGCCAGAGAGGCAGCAGAACCCAGCTTTGCTTCTTCTTCAGCTCGGATTCAAACATGATGTTTGCACAAAGAAGAAAATCTTTCTGAAATCAGTTTCATGTGTTGATTGAAACCCCTCTCTCTGATTTGCCCGTTGCGCCGGAAAAGCTGGAAGCACAGATTTTTATTAGACACAGGAGTGTGGGACTTTCTGTTTGCCTTAGCTGCATTCCTTACATACCACTGCCCCCCTGCTTTCTCTCCCTCTGCCTTTCTCCGTCCGGAGAAAACACTGCAGACTTTTTCCCCTTTAAAAGTAACTGTTGCTGCTTCGGGTTATAAATCCACACACAATGACTAAATGGTGCCATCTTTATCTCTGCAGGCAGTGCAAAGGTCGAGATCTTACACTCATGAGTATGGACTCTGTCTGGTAGCTTGTGCTAACAATAAACATTGATGGCCTAGATATTGGCACCACTGGACTACTTCCTTTTTAGAAAACACAACTTATTGCTTCCAAGGTTTCTGGACAGTTATCTGTGAATTCAGATGTGTAATGACTTGACTGCTGCCTCTAATGAGTGACATGCCGAGGAGAATTTGTGCAAATGGAGCAGCACATCTTTACTTGTTATTTTCTTGTCACTGACCTCCCCTAAAATGTCATGCATGTAAATAAAACGTTTTTCTCTCGATTTCATGGCTGAACACACTTAGAGGTTTACATCCACTGATGTCCTCCTGTTATTTTAGTTGATCTCTTCATTTATGGATCAGGTAGAATGCAACAGCAATGATTTATAACCACAGTACTTGAAATGACCAGTTTGGATTTATTGTGAAGTCTCTTGAATCAAAGCTAAATAAATATTATACATAGAATTTGTACATATGTCTCAACTAATATTCTGCAAAAATATTTATCCACTCTTCAAGGCAGAATTGGAAAAGTCGATTTAATTTAACTTCATTAGTTTCCTGGCATTGATTTGGTTTTTATGGATAGATGAACCCAATGCTTTGGGAATAGAGTAGAACCAGAATATATGCATTTTAAAACATGTTCTAACTATATCTGATCTGATATCAGATCTGATTTAACTGTTGACTGATTGAACCGTATATTTTGCAAATAATCAGCAAAAAGAAATACATAATCCTCCCATGTAAAGTGTAGAGGATTGGATCTCCGATATCTAATATCAAATCCCGATATTCGATTTATTTAATTAGTCAATGTATGAGCCGATATCCAAGTGTCGGATCGGTGGATCTCTAATTCTAACACATGCTTTTGTTTAGCCATCTGGCTAAAGCTGAACAGAAAACAAGCCCCTGTTCTAAATCAGGTGACTCTAGCGCTAATGTAATGTATTTCCTTCCAGCTGTCAGACGTAAAGGTTTTTAAATAAAACAGTACTGTATCAAATGTCAATCAATGGTGGTAGCATTTAGCTTAGGGAGCTATGGAGTTAAATAAGGTCAATAAAATGTTAGCTCACATCACATCAGCTAACAGAAAATTGACTGACACTGCTAAAAGTATTTTCCAAAACATCCAAACCTAATCCTTTTAATCTAATCAAGTGAAGGAGTCTGTTTAGATTTTAGTTCATAATTTAAATTTTCTATTCAGTGTTGATTAAACAAAATGCAAAAGAAATTAAAACTGTATGTAAAGATTTTTCTTCTCATTGTTTCTCATGCTTGTTGTATTTTTGTCTTTAGATAAAATAAAAGAATAAAATACCAAATGTTATATCTTATTAATGCCAATGTTGAGCGCACTCACTAGAACTGAACTGATATTTAGTGAAGAGCTTTTTGAACTGTCTTTCATGAGCCTATTTTATCTGTTTTCTTCCTGATGTCCTCAGAGTGTGTTCAGCCACTACATGAAGATAACCCTGCAGGTCCCAGACTGTAGCTGTGAGTCCGTATGGCAAACCCCTCCCTTGTCCATGTGTGGACACAGAACAAAGCTTCATTTCCTTGGGATATCCTACATGAGCCTCTAACAATGGCACATCTTGGTGGAGGTTATAGGAATTTTCTCCATGTCTAAACTCTCTCCACTTAGTGTACATAAAAAAAACATTTCACTAGATTCTAATTTGTTTTTTTTTCTTTTTTCAATGTAATTTTGCTAACAAACATGTGTAACTATTAATTAATCCTTTGTGTGGATGGAAAAGTTTCTTAGGACTAGCATTAGCCTCAGTCTTCCTTTCTGTGCTTTTTACAAACACACACACAATTACAGAATCATGGAGCAAAACAAAACAAACTTTGTGCACAAGCATGCTCTCCAGTGGCAAACAAACCAACACTGACAGAAATACAGTCTTGTGGTTAATGATAACTAACAATCTGAAATATGGCCTTTTAATCTAGATTTTACTGATTAACCACAGAGCTGCCAGAGAAAAGTTATTTCCTCTATGCTAAGTTTTTGCACAAGGTTTTTTTTTAAACCTAAAACCTTTTGGACATACTCCTTAATTCTGTTGAAGTAAACCCTAATGTACACTAAGAACTACACAATAAAAACATCCAAAGGAAAAACAAGAAAAACAATTGTCAATCAACAATCAAAAATCCAACCGGTTTTGCCTGTGGATGCTCCAGATTATGCCACAAGTAAGAAGATTTGAAAACAATTTTGGCAATTTTTGCTATCTCTCTCCCTCTGGTTATTTAAACATATGATGGAATCAAAGTATCAGAAATCAATAATCACTGGTCTATGGATTTCCAAAACAAGGTGTTTTTCCCCGATACCAAACTGAGTATTTATAGAAACTAGCTTTTGTTTCTGTAATTCAGTCCTCTCACCTCATTTGGGCCTTAAACATGGATTATAAGCTGTTTTTCTCAAGTTTAATTCGGACAATGGAAAAAAAAAATATCTCTTTTCTTATACCTTAAAAGAAAGAAAAACAGAATGATCAATCAGCCATTGATTGATTGTCTCAGGATGGACACTTGGTATATATAGCCTTATTTTATTATGACCAAATTGATGTATTTTGTAGAGGCATATACCTTTAAGATTATAATCCTTCCACAAAGAGCTGTATTTATTTACTGGTCTGCCATTGGATGTTCAATTTACAAAGTTTAGAAAATGGGACAAATTTGAATCGAGATTTGTTTAGAAACCAAAATGCCATTTATAGAATATTCTAAAGTTGCCTAAAGACAAAGGGGGATGGCTCTACTTTGCCTTAGGCACTATTATGTCATAGCCCAGTAGAAGATGCTTGTACTTTGGTGTCAGGAGTCTTATGAGGCCACATAGGAGAGACTAGAATTACCTTTGGCGGATTATTCAATACAGTCAGTTCTTAGTTGTGTAGAAAGCCCTAAAGCAGTCACTCAGTTAGACAATGTCTGTGTAAATTCCTTCAATAAAACTAAGGTTACAATTCCAATTATACGCATAGGTCAGGATTCAGAATTGGCCCTCATATGATCCTTACTTCCAATCATCCAAACACGACACAGATTTAGACAATAGAGCCATTTTGGTGCGATACTTTCCAATGGTTGCCTTTTATTATCCCCTCCCAAAGTTTGGACTCAACAGTTGCAATTTTTTAGGCGCTAGCAGCTCCGCCACTATTTTGCAAAAAAAATAAAGTGTCTTGACAGGCTATGTCCCATCCAGACATAGTCAAATATTCACAGATTCATATAAAGGATGCAATAAAAAATAAATATTATTGGAAATATTTATTTAGCTCAAAGTTAATGAGCACTGATGCACAAGGACATGTGAAGCAACAGTGATAAAGGGAATTGGGACTGGAGATACCTGCTGACGTGTGGATGGATGAATGGAAGTCCCAGAGCTCAACGTCTAATACGTTTTCTAAGACAGATTTTTTTGGGAGACCTTAGTCCATTACTTTATTAAACCTGTTCAACACTCAAAGCTGTCCCCCACTGATCGTCCATGATGAAGGGAGTGTGGCTCACTCCAGGTGGGTCAAACCCATTTATATAAATATCAGCTTTTCAAAAGAATTGACCAAACTAATGTTCACAATGTTAGGTGTTCGAATAGATTTATGTTTTTATAATCGGTTTGTGGTTGTTGCTCAGTGCTATTTATGTAACAGTGATATGTGTCTTTTTTAGATACTACTAATTGCTTGTTAACAAAAAAACATAAACAAATGTTGGCTCAAACAATCTCCCCCATACTGAGTCTCTGCCTCATTGAAACAATGACATTCCCTCTTTGCCTACAGTGGTAAAAAGGAACAACATTTTGGAGAAAATGGGGAAGCTTTGTTAAGTCTGAGAATGATTAACAATTTGATATTGATGACACTACCTAAGGATCTAATGTTTTTGCACCTGAAATCTAATTTTCTGTTCAGCTTCTTCTCTGGTCATATGTATGAAAACAGCTTAAAAATAAAGTTTAACAAAAGAAAAAACATAGGTCTTGGTCAAGACCCCAATAACTAATAACTAGGAACATGAACTGTCATTCAATAGTAATGATTACGCTGTTCTACTCTGTCTTAATTGTTGCTTTTTTAAAATATGAAAAGAGAATATATTTTTATTGTTATTTTAAAGCTAATCGCACTAGAATATGTACATATAAAACTGAAATACATATTTTTTATTATTTACTAGCAGATGAATAGTTGCACCAAACTTAAACAAACCGTATTTCTTAAAATGCAGCGCTTTGCGTATTGATTTTCATTATTTCTTTGTAGAATTTGAAAATCCTATATGACTCTCTATACTCACACGAACATTTATTCACTGAATCCCAGAAGTATAAAATGAATATAAGTGTTTTAATAGTGGTTCTCTTTAATATTTCTTTGCTGTTTTCAGAGGTGTGTGTTCAGGTTTGGCTGAATGGATTACAAGTTAAGTATTTGCTTATCTTTTTAGAGTGGTTGCAAAAAAATGTTAGTCTTTCTAGAGAGCTCTCAGGCATTCTCACTGCTTGAAACTAAACGTTCAGCTGGTGCCGCCTCTAACAGACCAGCTGTAGCCATCTCTGGTGGGCCTCCAGTTTCCAATGTTGTTATGGTTATATGTTTAAAAGTGTGTGGTCTGTGTGTTAACAGAGCAAGTGGTTGATGACAAGAGCAGAAGCCTCTGTTGCTGAGTTTTGCTTGTGATGTGTATATAGAGGATATGAGGGTGAGGCTGTTTGACTCACATCAGCAGCCTTCTTCTCAGACAGTTCCAGTTTTTCCTGAGCGTCTTTGAGGCCCTCAGAGAATTTGTCCAGTTCATCCTCTGTCTGCTTCAGCTTCTTCTGGAGATCCAGCAGCTCATCCTCCAGCTGCAAGAAGACCAAAGGTTACTTCTGCACATTTTCGTTTTATCATAGGTCTTACGTGACTCCACCCTCTTTTTCCATGTCATTTTTAAAACATTAAACGACTTCCTTTTTCCTTAAGGGTAAATTTAAAGTAGCATAAAGTTTCACTTCTTTAACCTCCGACAACCAGGCTGAATGATCATCCACGCTTATCTGGTTTCCATACAAATTAAGCTAGATGGTAAGGGAGGAAAGAAGAAGAAATTGGGTTTTACATGTCCTAAAAATAGCTCTATATGGCATCTGTATGCCAAAAAGCTAAGTATCACAAAGAAAATCTTCTGTTACAAACGTAAACTTGTGAGGTTTGTTCAACTGGGACTTCAGCTGAAACTGTATTCTATGATTAAATTGGGATTGAGCTACTGGGCAAAAAACGAGTTTGGTATTCAACACCAGAAGTAGAATTAGTTGTATTTCTCTTTTAAAGTCTATCTTAAATTGAATAACAGTTTATTTCAACAACCAGGAGCTTTTAAACCAAAATCTGCTGGACCTTTAGAAAACATGGATCTTCCAACAATGATTGGGTGATCCAAAACATATGGCCAAATAAACTAAGAAATGACTCCCCAAACATAAACTCAGTCTTCCTCTCTTGTCTTCTCAGTCCACCAGACATGAATCTTATTTAAAATCTGTGTGATGATCCAAGGGGAAGACGGCAAAAGGGAGGACCTAAAAGTTCAGTCTGATTGTGAAAACAGAACCGGTTAAAAATCTCTTTTTATGCTTCAGTCTTATGACAGATTAAAGCAGGCTACTGTTCATTTAGTAAAACTGCTGTTTACAAACTACTGTCAGCAGCAGGGTTAAAAATACTTGCGCAACATTTATTCTATTTATTTATTTTGCCAAGAAAAACATTTTTAAGCTGCACAATAAAAGACAATAAAATTAATTTAGATTGTCTTTTTTCTTTCTTTATTCTCATTACCATTTTCTGTGAGCTTTAGTATCGCAGCCTCTAAAAAAATTTCCATAACCTAGATAATGTATATTATCAATATTCACAGCGTGAATACCTACATATCACACTTATGTAATGTACATGTACACTTACATGTATATTTAATATACTGTTGCACCAAATTATTCCCTGCTCCAAAGATATTAGGATGGTAGTTTCCCTTAAATGTATCGCCACACTCTATTATTTGATTACTTGTTCTTTTTTCTTAACTTTTTTAATTTACTTGCATTAAGGCACAATGTTTTTATTAAATAATTTAACTGATAACAATTAATCAATTTGATATGTTTAAGTGTCTTTAGCTAATGTATAGAACTGGCTCTTTATACTCAACACATTTCCTAAATTGATAAACATCAGTTTAAAATACAATCAATTTAAATTTCCTGTGCCTAAATAAAAACGCTCATGGCACACATAACATTTAATAAAGTTATTTTTCTTAAAACATCATTGAAGAAGGTTGTAATCTTTACTGATAGGGAAGAGGTGGCTAATTTGAGAGTCTAATTGGGTTTATGATGCAAGGGAACATTTAAATGGACCCAATACTTATCAGTCTCTCCTGACAGAAGCACCAGTGTACAGCTGATAGCTCTGTTTCTCTCTCTCTCTCTCTATCACAGACACACACAGGCAGAGAGTAAAGTATTTGCCCTAATCAGTGTTACCCTAAGAGCCCGTGAAGAACATCTGATAATCAAGCTATATTCCACTCTGCTGCTCTCTTTTTCCTGATGCCAAAAATACAGCTGTTATCAGTGAGAACAGACATCTGGAACCAAAGAGCCACTGAATCTTTGTGGGAACGAATGTGCCTTTGTGTTAGAAAACACCTTTGTAAATTCTTAATTTCATCTGATTAATTAAAAACTCAATAACAAGCTGTTTAAGTCAGTTTCAGGTTGACCTCTTTGCTCATCTTCTCTCAATGACTTGAACACACAGCTTGATAATTTGGTTTTTGCCAATTTTTAGTTTCTTGTTGGTGACTTTCAAAGTGGTGCGTAACCATAAAATGACATGAGAAATGCTGTGTTTATGTGCAGGATATGCAAAGTTTTGCTTTTCATTTTGACAAGCATTTCCTTCTTTTTTTTCTAACTTAAGCAGGTTATTTAAAGAAGACAATTACTCAACTATTTAAAAGCATTTACTCAGGATAACAATAAACCTAAAGATGCCTATCAATATATTTATTATAATTAATATAAGATTGATAAGGAAATACTTTTTCTTTAAAAGTTTTCAGACTATTTCATTCAAGAAATGTTTTGTATTAAAGCTAAATAGTTAAAAAGTAGGAGGAAACACAAATATTTTAGTCTAAAGCTTATACCCTGTGGGTATTCTATTTTTAAAACAAGATTTCTATATACAGGTATTACTGCTCTTTTACATTTACATACCAACCTGTTTGCATTTGTCCTCTGCAGCTTTCTTATCCGTTTCTGCCTGCTCTGCCCGGTCGATTGCGTTCTCCTTGTCCAGTTTCAGCATCTGCATCTTCTTCTTGATGGCTTCCATAGTTGCAGCTCAGTTCCTTTTCTCTCAGATTTCAAAGAAACGTACCTTCAAGTTTGCTTTTATTTCCACCTGTTGTCTTTTTGACGCAGGGGATATGTCAGCTTTCAAGCAGAAAGATCTTGAAAAGCAACAAAAGAGAAAGAGACAGAAGCGGAGAGAGGACAGAAGGAAGGAGACATAGAGAGATGTGGAAAGAGATGGAGAGACCAGCCCTATATGGCTAGTTATTTCGGCTTCAGCAGAACCTGCCTCCTATCTCCAGTCACCCTCTCCTCCTCCCCTTTCATCTCCTCCCATGTCTCAGGATTCCCTCCCTCTCCATCCATCCTCTCCATCCTTTCCTCCTCTCTTCATTCCTCCTCTCATCCTTCCAATCACCACTCTGCTTTCACCCCATCCTAACTCCCTGACTATCAGGCTCTCAGAAACTCTCCAGCCTATCAAACTTAACTCTCTCTGTTAGGAACTGCCGGGCTGCTCCATTCCACTTCACTTCATTCTTAGCCGTGCCAGATCTCCTTATTTGGGCTGCTGGGTTTCCGACAGGTCCTTCTCCTATAACCTCCTGCATGCTTCTTATTAGTGCAATCTATTTTACACCAAGGGGACAAACACGTGATTGGTTAGATAAGATATATTGGTGTAAAAATAAGTAAAGCAATGAGCTGCAATCGTATTCCTTGCTTTGCATCTCCATGTCCAGGTTTATTGTTATGGGTGTGGCCTTAAAGCTGTTTCAGGAAAACAAAAGTCCCTGTCGTGGAGAGCATTTACAAGCTGATTCAATGTTGTGCAAATATAACACTGAGCACCGGCCATGAAGACAGCATCCATACAATGAAAGATGGTGCCACCAGCACCATGGTAGAGGGGTGCTTTTGTTTATGACAGGAAAGCTGGGCAGGGTTGATGGGAGGAAGCTAAGCTTTGCTGGAAAACAACCTGCAGGATTTTGAGAAAGACTGGTGCAGAGCTTAAACGTCCTACAAAAGCAGCAGCCATTATATTCTGCAAGTATGTCTGTTTCTGATCAATAAAGCTGTTTTAGTTTTAAAATTGCAAAATATGATTCAGCAGCTATAGTATCTGGAGCTGCTGGAGGGCAGTTAAGGCAGGAGAGACAATGTGGCATTGACTGTTGACAGCCTCTGAAAAAATGGGGCTTTTGGAAAATTCTGCGCACCTTATTTTAGAGTTTGAGGAGCGAGAGATTAAAATCAGAAAGGGAATATTTTAGCAAGACTGAACAATTTCCGCTCTCAACTTGTAAAAAGTGAGAACAATGCAGAAAGCTAACAAAGCATGTCTGCAGGATACATGCATCAGCATGAAGGTAAAATGATCAGGTTTATCAAGAAGAGAATTGAGAACGTCTACAAGTCTGATTCATCCTTGGTTTCAGTCACAGATCTCCAAGGGTGCCAAACTAATAATTAGATGTTAGTATTTACAGCATGAAAACACCCAGTCATGTGAAATCAATAGGAAAACAGTGCAAAACAAAAGCAAAACACCATGTAAAGATGCAAATATGTTGTTAAGAAAGATTATCTACTGTAGAACTAGTCCAGCACAAACATGATGTGAAAGTCCACTCTGTGGTAGATGCCTTCACTGCAAAAGCAATCTAAGAAGCCAAACTGTAATTTTCTATTTAGCTTATTGGGGATCATGAATTTCAGACATATAGGAAAAGAACATCATCCAACACATGAAGTTCCTGTAAATAAAAGAAAATATTATGAGGAAATGAGTTAATATTTGATAGGCTTAAACTTTTGAGCCTTTGATATGAGTTGAGAGTTTGTTTTTTTTTTTATTTATTCATTTCATTCAATACAGAGAGAAAAAGAAAAGAAAAAATAATAAAGAAAACATCCTAACAGTT
>JAUZNJ010038507.1:0-11067 GCA_034780135.1 Jordanella pulchra
GCGCAATTCTTACGGTTTAATATGCAAAAAAAATTATTGCTCTACCTTACGTGGTTCGAATTCTACCGGCATTTAAATACATGTAAGCATTTGGGAGCGCGGGCGCTCCCATCGTCCGTAAAGGGTTAATCAAATATTATTCAACTGTCATATATCGTTTATCAACACACGCCCTACTGGCTGTGTGTTAGAACAATAACTGAAAGTGTAAATCACGCTTAAATCATGGTCAATAAGATAATTCTGCACATATATAGAATAAAATCACCACAACTTCTGTTAGAAACTGAGCAAAGGTCTGGCTGCTTGTTTTGTGCTCATTTTAAAAACAGTGTCTATCTTTAATACTTAGTGTTTCCAAGCTACATCAACACCTTGCTTTGTTTTTATACAGTTTTTGAAATAGTCCAATCAGCCCACACTGTGGAGCCAATAAAGCAATAAACCCTAATGTGTTTGTATCCCTCAACTTTGCCTGCCTCTTCAGGATCTGGGCAAAAAGCAGCGACCAAATGAGAGTGACGCAGCAGGGAGGGCAATAACATGCATGTTTGATGTGCTGCATCCCGTTTCTCTGACATGCTTATGGCTGTGCCTGTAGTGGAGTGTCTGTCTCCTTGTTTGCTCTCCCGGTGTGTGCCTATGTGCGTATGTGTATGCAGATAGAGTGCTGGAAAACAGACTTCTCTCCTGCTGTTCCCCACTGAGACTGCGATTATCTGCTCTCTCCAGGACAGAGACCTTAGCCAGCAGCTGTTCTGCCGCTCAGCGACCTTATTGATGAGCCGCCACAAGCCATGACAAGCTTGTCTTGTGTCATGGCACACTTGCTGCAGGAGAATCGAGGGTAGGGTCAAAAAGGAATCGAAAGGAAGCTTTTTGAGAATAGAATTTGTTAAAAGCTCCCACATTCCAACTACATTGCTTTTAGTTTGAATTTCAACTGTATTTTGTATGTTTTGAACTGTAAAAAAATAAGCCAAACACAATCTTATGAAGTTAGTCATGAAAAACATTAGGACAGCAGAGTAGAATATTCAATATTTTATTGAAAAATGGTCAAACATCAACATCTAATCGTATCTCTATGTATTATTGAAAGATAATTTAATTGCATTTACTGTGCACAGCAAAAATAACCTGTTTTTGTTGATAAGATAAAAAAAAATGTGAACACAATCACAACAACATAACTATCCATGTTTGTCATAACAAGATTTGCCCCCTTATAGCTACTTATATACTTTTTAAGAGTTTCTTGTATGTTTTGCTTGTTTCAAAAACACCCAAAAGCATCTCAGTGAGATCAAAAGCAATACTTTGACAGTTCAACCAATTTTGGTACTACTGTATGCATTTCGTAATTCTCAGCCAATCCTTGATAAATTAGCTGGTATCTTTTGGGTCATTGAAATCTTGTAAGATCCAGTTTTGCTTCTGCTTCTCTTGGTTCACTGAAGGTGATATATTGTGGTTACTATGATGTTGAGCTGGCCATGATCAGTTTCAGAAAAAGTATCCTGAAACCGTGACACTTTCACCTACATACTTTGTACTTGACATGAGGTGCCACTCCTGGACTGTTTGGTTTTTTGCCAAATATGTCCTCTGGTGTCCATGTATTCACTGTTAGACCCACCCAAAAAATATTATTCCAGAAGCTTTGGACTTTATCTTCTTTAAAGGCCTCAAAATCTGGTATTTTACTTAAACAATCCTTCTAAAATTATCTTTGAATTCATGTTTATTTATATTTGCAAGAAAAAAATATATAAATAGAGGTACTTCTTTGCTCATTCATGCAGATGTAGCGTTGGCAGCATTAACAGTTTTCAATGGTTCATCTACTTACAGGTAAAAACTTACAGAAGCAGCAACACTTACTGACTAAGTGCAGGTGAGTCCCTGATTGTTGGAATCACCCTTATGGTGGGACAAAGATGAGAGGGGTGACAGAAAGTGAGGCCATCATGCTTTATTTGATAATGAAAGGTTTTCATCTTGCTCACCTCTCATGGAGATAGTTGAGGAGACTCATGAAATTTCACAGTCTGTAACGTTCATCTCTACCATTGAATGAGCAGCTATGCGTTTACTGATGTAAATCAAATGGTTCTCTTAACACAAACTTCTACTTATTTGAGTCATGGGATGACATGCTGGAACTGGGAAACGCTATGCAGAGAAACTTCACTTCAAAAAGAAATTATGTGTGATTTAATATTGCCTGACATGACATCTAATTAGTCCTACAGACAAATAATATTGGAGAATAAATCCTTGACTGATAGTAGGCAGCAACAAGTTGGGGAGGAGTAACAATTTTCTGCTCAACACACTACAGAAGAAAATTTTTAGGCATTTTTTTTTCCACACTCCCTGAGGTCACATTAAACAGAAGTTTTACAATAGGATAAAAAAATTTGATTGATTTTGAACCATAAGTTTTTTAAAAGACGGACCTTGATATTTGAAAGTTTCACTTTGTTTTTTTATTTACACTCATTATCCCTAGTCTGTTTTTATTTAAACCTAGCTGTTTTTAGTCTCTTTCCCTACAGTACAAACTTCCCATTAAAGGTTTGAACAAAGCAGAGTTGTTTTTCTGGTGCCACAGATCCTGATATCAGGAAGTGTCATCCAATCTTTCTCCTGGAGAAAAAGGAGCTCTACAAAAGGAGAGAAACTACATGATTGTTATTATGATTCAAAATGAAGATGGTGAGGGTTGACTGCTAAAAATAAAGCGTGCCTAAGTATGTCTCGACTACAAATGATTATTCATTGTCTCTGCTGCAGGTATTCAAATCAAAAGTTAGAAAAACCAATTGCATAAGCCTTCTTGAGCTGACAGTAAATGTCAGGATTGGAACATTGAATAGATGCTGCTGTTTTCACTAAATACTCAGCACAAATGCTACATTAGGACAGCAACAAACAAAAAATATACTGTTCTTCTTGTTCTGTTCAGATGAGTCAGAAAAGAGCAGAACAATTTGAACAGGCAGGTTAAAAGAAAATGCTTCAAAAATAATGGCAAGGTGCTTGCTGTTGTCAGCTAATCTCATATAAAGAAAAAGAAACCATTAAAGACTCACCTTTTCTATAAAGGAGCTTTTGCACTTCAATAACAAATACACTGTATATACTTTAAACATTCTCCTTTTTAATTGTGTTAAGCCTTGCATCTCATACAGTAAAACATATGTTCATGTATTTTAATTAGTCATAAATATAACTTCAACCAAACTGGATTTAAGTTATATCTTTAATAACCTTGGAAATTAAACAAAATGGGTAATTTTTAAAATGCAGTATGAGTTCATAAAAAGTGGAAAAGTAGAATATAGAGAAAAAGATCAGGAAAATTGTTGTCCTGTAAAGACAGCTTGTATAAATAACAAAACGCACCCTAACCAGAAATATGAAGTCACTCTTTTTTTAGCTCAGTTTTCCTCTAATTCAGCACAGAGGCATATAACCACTTTGCCAAAAAATGGAATTTCAACCTGAAATTAGAAGAGTTTTATTGATACAATATTTTAAGTTGTTGGCTCTCATTCCTTGGCAGGAAACATCAGAGCTAAAATGAACTTTGATTATATGCATGACTTGATGAATGAGAACAGAGATGAATCCTCCCAGGCCTCAAACTGGTGGTGAAATGGAGATGGATGCTAGATGGAATAAGGTGCAGGTTCATATGAACCTCCATGATGAGCAAGCATGAAGCGACAGTAGAGAGAAAAAAACTCTCTTTTGGGAAGAAATATCTGGCAGAACCAGTCTCATCATGGTGGTCTTTGCCCGGACCAGCTGAGGATGCCTGGTGAATGCAGTATAAGTGCAGGGGAATCGCTCCAATGAGGACAAGAACAACAGCAGATGGAGCTTGTGACGAAGGCAGAGAAGGGGATGGAGGAGGGTTGAATCAGGGTCACCTTAGTCAGAATCTGACATTCAAGCCAACTGTGCAAGATCTTGATTGTTAGCAGGTAGAGGTTTGGATTTTAAAGTCTTTTAAGCTGGACTCTGAATGTTGATTGGACTTTAAGGAGATGCTGTGTGGTTTGCGTGAAGGCAGATGAGCCTCTTATTGATTGTGGGCAAATGATTCAGTTTATTTAACTGAACTTCCACCTATACTTAATATGTTACACTATTATTTATTAAGCAGGATTATGCTTGATAATAGAGAGCGATGCAAACAATTTAAGTCTCACTTTTGTCCAAACAATAAGTCTTTCTTTTACCACACAGGTTAAAAACTACAGAGCAATATTTTAACTGCAAAACATTGGGTTATTTATCACACATCTCAATGCCTACAAGTCTGTCTATGTTTTTTTTTCTTTAAAAACCTGTTTTACAGCAGTCAAATTTAACCCAATAAACAAGACCATTATCACTGACAATATTTAGCAGCAAACATGTACTGATGGTCTTTACAGAAAAGTGTTTATCACGTGCTTTGTTGTGTGTGCGCTGCATTTAAATATCAATTTGGCATATTCTCGTCAAAGATGTCTCTTATGTCTTATGTCTAAAACATGATGCAGTTTATCATCAATAGGTGGAAGCTTACCTCCACGTTTCAAAATGCTTAAGCCTCTTTTATGTATCAAAAAGCTGCATCTATGCTCTAAGAAATTAAAGGCTGTTGTAAAGTATATATTGTTTGTAAGCATTTGACATTTGGGGTAAATAAAGGCAATGATAAACCTGTACAATAAGCAAAACCTTTTTTATCTGCAGAATTGAGATGAGTCCATTCCATTGAGGATCTGTTTTAAATGAAACAACTAAATTGAAAAGAGCAAAATTATTTTTTAATCTGCCTTTTGTTAGAAATATCACATTGCTTTAGATGGTTTATATTAATTTATTAAATTAAATGTTTTCGCTTTTCTTTGCTGTTTGTCATTACATGCTTTGCTGAGTACCTCCATATTATAGAGAGCCACCGTATTTTTAGTAGTGATAATATTGTGTTTCATGGCAATGTTCCCATAATATTATAGAATCCATGGGTAAAGCCTTTGCACAGTAGCTAGAAGGAAAAAAAAAATAAGTTCATCAAAAAAGAAAGTTTTTTGGCATGAGAACTGGCATTTCTAATTTGACTGAGTAACCTGTGTCGTAAATCTACACAACAGATTTGTAATAAATAACAAAAACCTGAAAAAAAAAGTATGAGAGTATCTGATTTTACAGAAAATAAGATTAATGCCTGCTCAGGTATATATGGGTTGTGAGATTTGTTATTTATTAGACAAGCTGAAATGGCAGAGCTGTGAACATTTGATGTAAGGATGGCCTCTGGGATTACTGCAAATTAGGCCTTATTTAACAGTGAATTTCATACTCTACAAACCGCTCTTCCAGAAAGAAAAAACAAGATACTAAATTCCCCAACATGAAAGACATTTTAACGTTCAACCTGTTAGCTATGACCTCACCGTTAGAGAAACTGGCAAGTATTCCAACAGTTTCGTACTTTGCTATTAAAACCCTACAATTCAAACTTGATCAGATCAAAATGTTTCATGTAAACATTAGACTGAAGATTAGATTCTCATCTGATTTGAACAAATTTTATCCAAAAAGAGAGGTTGTAATTACCAATTGCCATTGCGTGTCTTTTTGGAAAATGAGACAGATCTGCTTTTGCTTAAAATATTTTATTTGATCAAAGGCCGGACACATGTATACACAAGCCAAAATCAGACAATTACACAACTACAATTACACGAATCACTAATACTGTCTTTTTAATTGATTTAAAACAACAGCAATAAAAATCTTATGGCCTGTTATAAATTCAGCCATGGGATCAAGATATCAAAACTTAATGTAATACATTCCTTTTTACAACATGAACCACCAGAATAAACCAAATAAATATTGTTCTTGACACCATAATATAAAAAGGTTTAAAGCGACTAAACTGAAGATGCATATTTTCTGAATTCAAAACCTGAAATGACAGGCCGCCGTTGATCTGTTTAGCATCTCTTCCACTGCTTGCTCAGTCCTCTGCAGCTTAGATAGGAGGATGTGCCTTAAGTGCAGCAGCTCCGAAAGGCAAGGAAAACCAATTTTCCCCACCATAGTTATGACTTGGTAATCCACAGGGTTAAATCTAACCACAAGAAAAACCTTCTTGCCTTATTTCCTTCCCCAGGCTTGCTCCAAAATATCTTACTTTATCTTACAAGACTCTTGTTTTTTTTTGGAGGAGGGAACTAATATTTTATTATGTAGTGCTTTAACTAGCATCTTAAAAAATTAGAAACTGCACAGTTTGTGAGAGGCATCCGTTTTGTTTTGATTTTCAATTTTGAAATAGTTCAAAACTAAACACTAGCTGGTTCATTATATTACTCTCAATGGAAACATAATATTTGGAACCTTTTTGTTGTTGCTGAATTAAAACCGCTAAGAGCTGAGACAAAGCAGGTTTCAAGAGCTGAACCTAAGCAGCTTCCAGAAAACCGACAGCCAATGTTTTGACTGGGAATGTGATGCTACTACTTTAAACACAAGCAGCTTTATGTACCCATCATTGGGCAATTAACTTCAGTACACAAAATGGTGTACTGTAAAAATATTGCTGGAAATTCTATTATATCAACAGCAAGTAAAACTGCTACCATAATATAATTCACATAACCTAAGTTGAAAACACTCAAACCTTTCATTATACTTTCTCAAGCTTTTAGTGGCACTCGGTTTTACAGTTTACAGTCCTTGCCTTCTCTTGTTCAATTGTTGCCCTATTGTCAAAATGTCAACTAAAGATGTGCTATAGTTTAAAATTCTTGTTCAGTTTTGTGATATCATAAAGCCGTGTTTATGCGTCTCGCTATTATGTTGCCTTGTGGTAAGGTCTTTGTCATAAATAAGAACATGTCCTTAGTTGATCCACTGGAATAAATAAAAGAAACTTATCATAAAACAGGTTTTAAACTTCATTCTGTTGCTCACAGTCTGACTGAAAGGAGCAGAATTTCTCTCTACACTGTTGTTGCACAAAACCTTGTGACAACTATTGTAAGATAGAATCAGCTCTTATTCTTTTATGGCTCTTAGTTGAGTTAAATAATAATTTAATTTTACCTCTAGCTCCTTTGTTTTCTTATTTTGTGAAGTACTATAGAAATGAATTCCATGTCAAGGGATTTTATAAAGTGGCTATTTGTGATTTGAACAAATAAAAAGAAAGAAAGTCAAAAGAACATGATCCTCTGTAAAACGATTCCTCGGGGAAGCTTAACAGAGTAAGTAACCTTGGATCCTTAAAGTATTACACTCAAACATGAATAACTGTGGGGCAAAAGAAAGAAAAAAGGGTCAAAGGATCACCAGAATCAGAGTGATCCATCCCCAGGGAACTCTAAATATATAGACCAAATTTCATGGCAGTCTGACCGAAATCTGTTGATATATTTCACTCTGCAGTTGATGACCCTTCACAGTCCCTAGAGGAATATATTGCTGTACTGTTGATGCATTTTTTGCACGGTACTTCTCATTTACCTGCAGCAGCTTAGTCCCAAGAGTACACTTAGGAAACAGTGAAACTAAGGCGCAGTTTGTGAGTGACCCTGCCGCACTGAGTAGGAATGACTTTTCTGCTGCTGCCTCGACCAGCCAAGACCGAGTGGATGCATGCTGGAGAGCATGTCAGAGCGTGGATCTGAACAAGCTATTACAGAGGACGTAGGCTGTGCTGCCCACAAGGCAGATGAAAGAAGGCACCGACTCTCTTGTACCACAAATAAGAAGTATACCCTTTTTTAGGGGAGTGGGAGGGCAATTTACCTTCCCAACGTTCTCTTTGCTGAGGCTGGGACAGAGGAGCAAAGCTTTCTAGACTTTGCTTTGTGCACACATTGAATAAACTGCAAAATAAGATAAGATTGCTGTAGCTCTTGTATTTTTCTGTAATTCGTCTTGGTAAATATACGGTAGGGTTATTGAAAATCATGTAAAGCAGCGCTGTTTGTCAAGTGACTCATGTGCAACTGTTTCTGCCGTTATCAAATCTCTTCGCTGATTATGAGATTCAGACATTCCTCTGTGAAACACACCTCATATCAGGGCAGGCTAAACAAACCGAACCAACAACAAACCATAAATATGTCACCCATTTAATTCACCTCTGACCGTATTTGCAAGATTGTCTATTTTACCTTGGAGTGAGTACACAGTATGGGCATACATTGTTTACACAAACACACTATGCTTGATGTAAAAAGAGCAGAACAGACCACAGTGACACTAAACCTGCTTGACTTAAAGAACAAAGGAGAATGTGCACATGCAGCCAAGGTCCTTTCTTCGCCCATGGCTGCTCTCTGATTGCGGATGATAAATGGCTGGACATGGCCAAGCCCTCATTTAGCTCACACTGCATCACGTGATAAAAGTGGAGCCCTTGTCAGGGATGGAGAGAGCTCCGCTCTGCAAGGACAAGGCCTTACACCCACAGAGACATTAGAGGAGAACAGACTTAATATTCACTGCAGGCAGGCAATACTTTTGCAGAGTCTCTGTGGGAAAATGAAAAATGTCAACTAGTAACACCTAGAACATTTTAGGACGATGTACTCTAGATTCTAGCTCTGTAGAAGCTTTTTCGTTTATTGATGAGCTGCTATCTGAAATGTAAAATAATAAACTATAATGCTGGGCCTGGCAAAGGTATTTAAAATTACTAAACGTTTAGTAATTTTGTCACCTTGCACAAAAAAACTCTATAGTCTGTATAACTCTAAATATTTTACCAAAACTGTACCAAACTGAGTGTTAAATAAATGTTTTTCTCGGCTCCATCTAAATCAGCTACTAAAATTTTTTGGGGATTTTTCCAGCAGTTTTGGTCTTTTCCAGAATGAATATCTGGAGAACTTTTTTTACCAATCAATTTTTGGGCAATCAGTTTAGATGGGGACAATCTGCGGTGATTAGTTTTTTATCTAGGTCTGAGCTTTGACTAGTTCATTTTCGACACATTCCTTTATATTATTTTCTTGTTGCTCTGATTATGTTTTGGATCATTATCCTATCTGCCCAATTCTAACACTGTGATACAGGGTGGGGATGGTGTGTTTAGGGTCCTGTTTAGGGCTAATCCTTTAGCACATGAAGCATTTCACAGTTTAGGTCTTATCTGACCAGAGTACTTTCTGACAAAAATTGTCTGTTTTAGCTTGCAGGAAATGGTTATTTATAATTTATGTAGATTCCTTTTAACAACGCCTTTTTCTTGTTACAGGTGAAAGCTTTCAAAGTGCATGACTTTTTTTCCTGTAAACAAATTGGATCTTATTTGTTCCTAATACCAATTGAAAAGAGATCCATCTTTTTTCCAAAGTTTGGGATGTTGCTTTAATGTATCACTGTGCCCTGCTTTAAACCTCTCCATAGCTTCCTTCATGACCTGTCTGCTTTGTTTATTGTTTAGCAATTTGACAAGGAAGTGTAACAAAAGCAGTTTTAAAAAAAAACAAAACAACTAAAACTAAGTGGTGGTCTGCTACATAAAATGCAAATTACATATAATAAAATATCAAAGATTACTTAGGGTGTTTAATTACTTTTTCATTTTAGCATTATATTAAACTAATGCAATGTACAAAAACTTTTTTCTATGTTTTATTTTTATTTCCATTTTTTTTTGTTTCCCTATAGAGATTACTTTTGAATTTGGAGGTGTGTGTATTTTGGGGCGCACTAGGTACTTGCACCACACTTTTGGATGATTAATTATCTTAGCAGGCCTTACCCGGCTAATCACTCATAAAACAGAGATTTTGCATAATCCAAATCTATTCCCACAAAGTGAAAAGAAGGGAAAAAAAATCTTTAATTAATGGAATCAAGCAAACAAAGTGAAAGCCACTGCTAATTACATTCAATCAGTGTGTAATCATAATGTTGTGTGTCTCAATTACAGGATTTTAATGTCCTCATCATTGTAATGGCACACAGCGTGTTTAGATTCGTGCAGGCAGCCCACTCTGTTTAAAGATGCCCACCCAGCTTCCTAATATAGCACTGTGCTGCCTTTGGGATAATTGATTTGGTTTAATATAATAGAAGACAGAGAAAGAAGAGAGTCTCAAAGGAAATAGGGCTGTCATGAGCCTTCAGTGGTGATATAACACTGTACCCTAACCTCCATCTCCTGATCTCTGAAAACTAATGAAGTTGTATTTGCATGCAGGCTGGCACCACGTAGTGACACCCTCTCTACTTTGTAGGTTTGAAAATGATTATTTTGTCATCCGGAGCACATCTATTTTTGTCTGTTGTCAAATGAAAAAAAAAACAAAAAGATTTTTATGGAGTTGAAGAAGCAGATACTGTAAAAAATTAGCTTTTAGAGCAAGGGAGATGGTCAACAGAATTATATCTGCTGTTTACCATATTATTGATGTTCATGTCAGTTGGTTCTCAAATTACAGAAAATATTTTAAGTTCATCAAACTAATTTGAATATTAGTCAAAGATAAACACATAAACATGAAATGCATTTTTAAGCAGGATGTCATCCAAAAAAACCAATCATCCTGCCCCACATAAAGAGAAATAACTACTGCTAAAAACTGGTTAGGCCACACTTGATATCAAACAGTCAAGATAACTGGAAATGAGTATGAGGTCTTGTTGTGGTTTGTGTTTTGGCCCACTTTTTATATATGATTGTTTTAACAAAGTCACACATCAGCTTGTATTTGCATGACTGTCCTGGTTAAGGTCATTCCAATATACCTCAGTGGCTTTTAGTTCACACTTACTGGGATCTAAATCCCTTTTTTTTGGGGGGGGGGGGTAGAAATGTTGAGGGTCACCAACTGATGGCCTCTTAACGATCTGCTAAAGAGCAAGATTCAAGCTTTAGTAAAAACTCTTTGTTTTTTGTTTTTGTTTTTCTTTTGTTTTTTTGTTTTTTTGCAGTGTCCTGTCTGTCGATGTGGCAATAAGAATAATTGTCTCGGTGCCAAACAGAGCCCAACAGATTTTGCTTTCACAAGTGGAGCAGTAGGGCTATCGCCATAG
>JAUZNJ010038508.1:0-11066 GCA_034780135.1 Jordanella pulchra
TAGATAGATAGATAGATAGATAGATAGATAGATAGATAGATAGATAGATAGATAGATAGATAGATCGATAGATCGATCGATCAGGTTCCGCGTACATGGAGAGGCACAACCAAGTGCTGGGATAGTGTACAGGAACATCTGTACCCAGTATGGAGTAAAATTAACTACATCTCGATGGGACATACCACCGAAGGTGGTTGAGAGTGAGTGTTGAGTGTTATTTTTCTTCTTAGCTTAAACAGTAAAAATGAGAACGGTAGATGTTTCATTAAAGCTTCACTGATTGGGGATTAACGGTAGAGCACCAGGTAAAAAAAAAAGGTCTGACAGTTAAAAAGTCAGGATAATTTCACTCATATGAACCACTTCTTGTGTTATGCAATTTTGTGACCACATTCCAGCTTTAAATCAATTTAAAATTCCGAATAAATTTGATATTTTTGTGTTTGATTTTTATTTGCTGCTAGATCCTCTTCACTTCCAGGGGTTATGACTGGGGGATGAGAAGCGATTAATTTGCAGAACAGTGATTGGAATGCATGGCTGTGTTAAATTACCCTGATGTGTAACTTGCATATTTATGCAGTCAGCAATCCTTTGCCACACCATTTCATGCCTTTTTAATTTGGGCACCCTGTTTGAGCTTTCCTTGAGAATCTTTTTGTCCTCTTCGTATCTCTGTAAGATGAGTTTTAGTTAGTTGCAGTAGGGACGAACGCTATCGTCTATGTGCAGGAGGCAGGATACATCCTGGTCAGGTCACCAGTCTGTCGCAGAGCAACATAAGGACACACAAGATGTATGACGAAGAAATCGAACCCAGAATCTTCTTGATGCAAGGCAACAGTACCATAAACTACTCCCCCATGCAGCCCTATTTCTGTGAAATGCTAAAAAAACAATGTGTTTTAAAGGAAACAAGCAGTCAATCACAGAGGCTATAAGATGAGGAGGAAGACAACACATCTGAATCTGCCAAATATCAGAAAACAAGAAGTTACAGGTGTAAACATACCAACTGGATTCACAGAGATGCAAAAGATGGCACTTTCACCTTAAAATTTGGGACTTTTCTTCTCTCATGATACAGCATTGAATGGATCTGAAGGGCCAACAGAGTTTGTAAGTTACAAGGTCACAGGTTGCCTTCAATGCTTTAATGCTGTTTGGTGGGTATCATGATATTTTTGACAATCAGAGACTACACAGCCGATATGGTTCCTAGAACAAACCCCAGCTAGCAGATGAGTGTCAACAAGCTGATGGCATTCCTTGTGATTCTTTTTGAAAGGGCTGCCAAGAGCTACATTGCTGTCATGCAACTCATGTGGGCCAATACATTTGGTAACCTATATATCTAAGCCCTAATGCCTCATGACTTATGTTTTGAAATAAAGTGGTAACTTTGCCTTGATAAATAAGATGCTATCAAGGAATACATAAAAACCTACACATTTGCAGCAATCTCATACATCTGGCATCAGTTTGTTCAGAACTGTGTGTCATGCTACAGTCCAGGCCAACATCTTATGAGCAACATGGAATAGCAGTTATTCCCATCAAAGGTTTACCTTGAAATACATGTTTAACACCATCCCTTACTCAAAGATCCCACTCAGCTGACAGAAGAGAGACAGTCAAAGAATGTAGTTTTGAAATAAACAGTGAAATTTGTCTGTCTTCTGAGCATCATTCATCACAAAGTGGAAACTTTGGAGACTGAAAGACACAAACCAAACACTGTTGTGGATTACAACTCTTTCAAATACTGTGCTGATATCATGAACCAGAAACTAGTCAACTACACTGTGTGAGCAGGAATTTGGAGATGGCCCATGGCTGTGTTTTACAACCTGCTTGAAATGGCTTCCACAAATTCACTTGTTTTGTACACTGCCTGTACAGGATCCATAGAGACTTGGCTATTATTCATGTTGAAGCTTGGAGAGGAACTTCAGAGCAGACTTTTACAGGAAAAGGCACAAGGGGAAGAGCACAAACAACAACTGTCATTTTCTTAAAAGGAAAAGACATATTGCAAGATGCACATACTCTGCAACAGGAGAAGCACCAAACTTTCTGTACACTGCCGATAATACACCTGTGACAAATGTAGGAAAGAGTCATTGGGAATGTGCAAACTATTAGATGGGGCAACAGTAAGCTGGATATCTGCATTTTGCATAGACTCTAAATGTACAGTCATGGCCAAAAGTTCTGAGAATGATTCAAATGTTAATATTTACAAAGTCTGCTGCTTCAGTTTATATAACTGCAATTTGCATAAACTCCAGAATGTTATAAAGAGTTATCACCATAACAGCAATTAATTGCAAAGTCAATATTTGCCTAGAAAATGAACTCTATTGCTGAGGAATGGCAGCAGGCAGGTGTGAGTGCATCTGCACGCACTGTGAGGAAGAGACTCTTGGAGCAAGGCCTGGTCTCAAGGAGGGCAGCAAAGAAGCCACTTCTCTCCAGGAAAAACATCAGGGACAGACTAATATTCTGCAAAAGGTACAGGGAGTGGACTGCTAAGGACTGGGGTGAAGTCATTTTCTCTGATCAATCCCCCTTTCCGACTGTTTGGGACATCTGGAAAACAGCTTGTTCGGAGAAGACGAGGTGAGCACTACCACCAGTCTCGTGTCATGCAAACTGTAAAGCATCCTGAAACCATTCATGTGTGGGGGTGCTTCTCAGCCAAGGGACTCGGCTCTCTCACAGTCTTACCTAAAAACACAACCATGAATAAAGACTGGTACCAGAATGTCCTCCGAGAGCAACTTCTCCCAACCGTCCAAGAACAGTTTGGTGATGAACAACGCCTTTTCCAGTATGATGGAGCACCTTGTCATAAAGCAAAGGTGATACCTAACTGGCTCAGGGAACAAAACATAGAGATTTTGGTTGGAAACTCCCCTGATCTTAATCCCATTGAAAACTTATGGTGGACAAATGAATACCTAGGAATTCTGACAAAATGCAAGCATTGATTGTGCAAGAATGGACTGCTATCAGTCAGGATTTGGTCCAGAAATTGATTGAGAGCATGCCAGGGAGTATCGCAGAGGTCCTGAAGAAGAGGGGCCAACACTGCAAATACTGCATTAACTCATTCTAACTGTCAGTAAAAGCTTTTGTTATTCATAATATCATTGCAATTGTATTTCTGTATGTGATGACATCTGACATGCACACATGAAAATCAGAGGGCAGCAGATCATGTGAAAATATAATATTTGTGTCATTCTCAATACTTTTGGCCATGACTGTAGTGAGCTTGCTTTTATTAGCGTGAAATCAAATAATTTTCCTCCTGAAGGTGCAAGTTGTTTTTCTAAGCAGGACTTGAGTTTTTGGGGGGAATAATTCCAATGCTCAGACATTGTGAAATTATCATTGAAACTGGTGTGTTACCCTTCCTAAAAGAATAAGTCATAATTAAAATTGGTATTTTATAACAATTACGAAACATTCTCTTGTATCAACTGACAAGGTGAATGAAGGCATGCTTGTTGGCTGACTAAAATATTAAATGGTTACTCTTAGTGTATGAAATAAGACATCACTGTTGTAAATTAAGTGCATATTAAATAATTCACAGAAAAGATACAGTTTGTTGTGCTGATCAATATAGGATTTCTGACATGTGATATGAAATATTTACACTTCAGAGACGGTTATTAAAGATAGTTTGAGCAAGAAAAAGGCAGCAAATATTTTTCAATGCTGAAGTGCCATCTTCTGCTAGAAAACCAGATTACTTTGGTGATACTTACTCATAGGCACCCTCTCTGCTGGTAAAACAGAATTTTGGAGGATAATAACATTTGCACAGGTACATCCCATTCTGGAAAACTTGTCTCTCTTAATAAGACATTACAGTATGTGTTTGATAAAAAAGTAAAAAAAAACATCATTGTAATAAACAGCATTAAGATTTTAAAGAATTAGGGGATGTAGTTACTCCTTTTTTAGCCAAACATGAAGTAGTACTGGGCAAAACCTAAAGTATTAAACAGCCAAATATTGAATTTGCATCAATCCATAAAAACCTTTAAAAAAGTAAAAAATCATAAGATTTATATCATTCATGATTATCTTGTGAATGTAATTTTACTGTACACTTGGTAACATTACCTTGGAATGGTAAAGATGGCTGTTCATCCCTCTCTTTGTTCTGACTTCTTCTTTCTACACATGACTTCAAGGTGAGGTAGTTAGAAAGCAAATAATGATGCGTGGGAGGGAGTGTATGTCCAGAGCAGCTCCAGACACTTGTTTCTTCGACTAACGTTGGCCATGTCCAGCCTCTGATTAATTAAACATCCCCTGGGGGGTCGTGGAGTCATGGAAGGCGTTGTAATTTATCATCTGGCTCATGCGTAATGGAGTATGGCCCACTGCAGAGTCTCTCATTAAATGTGATAAACTCAGTTGTTGCACTCAAGGCTTCTTCACAATTCAGCTTGGCTGAACAGGACCAGGTCTTGAATGAGCATTTTCTAAGAATTGTCAAATAGCTATTAGCAGCTTTTTATCTTTAACTAACTAAAACAAATTATTATTTCTGATCATTTGAAAAGAAATTATTTAAATTATAAAAATGTAATTAAAATGTGAAAAAATAAACTATTCTTGAATCAAAATTTATAATTAATAATTATATTTCCAAAATACATTTCCACATGCAATGAATTTGTCTGAAAAAATTGCATTATAATACAAAAAAATACAAAATAAATGTTCAAAAAAATCAGGGAAGAAATGAAAGATAAAACCTTGAATAAAAACATTTTAAAAGTAATACCCTGGCAAAAATTTTACGTTTTGACAATATTTACCAAACAGCGCCATTAATGTTTGAGGAAAATTCCCTGTAGACATTTACTGCACGCAGATATGATACCAATTTCTATGTTCACTGGAAGTCAGCAGATGTTTGGTGAGTGTTGCCATCACCAGTAGTAAAAAATTGGTTGATGGTGTCTTAGAGTTTAATATGTGGTGGTATGACTTACTCCTCAAACAGTGAATTTCAAATCCTGAAGGGTCGATATACTGCATCTTTTAGATCTGTCCCTCGCCCTACACACCTGAATCAAAGGGCTAAGCTAGCTCACCTGCAGAAATAAAGGCTGTTTCTCAATTTGCATATTTTTGCGTTCTCATGTACTTCCCGGCCCAAGCACTGTTCCATTTCACAAGATCACAAGACTGAGAACAGATAAAATCTACGGATGTTGTTCTCGCCCCTCCCTCTTTACCGAGCATGCATCAGAGCAGACTTGTTGCGTTCTAAGGCTGTCAGTTTTCCCGGCATGCACCGTGGCAGCAGCAGCCGCTTCTGGTGCAGCGCTAACAGAGCTCAGAGTATAAGATTAAAAGTTCATTTTTCTGTTGCCGTTGTTCCACTAAAGTAGATAATAAGAGTTGAGAATATTATACATCTAAGTTTCACTGTGTGGCCCGTTTACCC
Organism: Jordanella pulchra; assembly: GCA_034780135.1. Lineage (NCBI taxonomy): Eukaryota > Metazoa > Chordata > Actinopteri > Cyprinodontiformes > Cyprinodontidae > Jordanella > Jordanella pulchra. The sequence goes on from JAUZNJ010038508.1 coordinate 5,483, forward strand.
ATTTAGTGCGTAATTTTTTTTTAAGTTCCGATGTTGAGAGAACCGTGGCGACCAGCGGAGCTCCAAGGCTACCTGCAGCCAAAACTAATGTTACCCCATCTGGAGCAGCCCTCTCTCGACATAGCTGTGTGTGAAATACCGGTGGCTCAGATTGCGTTTTTTTTTTCTGTTTGTTTGTTTGTTTGTTTTATTTGGCAACAGGTGTATTTTATTTGTGTTTATCTGACTGTGTTGATCATCATTCCCCAAATAAATGAAAATAATTTATAAATATCTACAGACTATTAACAATAGGAGTTTAAATGCAGCTCCAGACGAGCTTTTAATGCGTTGATGTTACGAGGATGCTTCTGTTCCAATTGACACAGATCTGTCCTGTGTTCTCCCGTTCTCTCAGAGTCCACACTTTTGGCGTTCTTGTGAAGAACATACTTGAAAAACGGCCAAAGGTCTATAGAGCTTTGCTAATGAGCTCATATTGAAGTCAGGTGAGGTAAAATAGAGATACACCTAAAAGTTGCAGAACAGCAACGCGCTACAGGACCAGGGTTCAAGACCAATGACTTACTTCAAGTAAACTTTTGAAATTGCTTAAGTACAAGTAAACTACAAACCACAGTTTGTTCTAGGTGAAACGATGTAGAGCATCAGTAAAACCTAATATACATTTTCACATTAATATAAGGAATTTAATATTCACAACAAAACAGGAAATACTGTACAGCAGCCACTGATACAAAAAAGGGACACACATAGTCTTAAAATCAAAGGTTTAATCAAAGAACTTGATTAATGTTTTTTAATAAAGCTACTTCACTGGTACCCAAGAAAAAAGAAATGCTTGTTTTTTTAGATATTATTTTTTCTTTAACAATTTATTCATGCTAATCATACAAGTGAACTAGTTTTATCAAGAAACTAACAACTAATTATGTATGTTACATACAGGCTTAGCAACCAAACAGGTGGCACTGAGTAAAGACCTTATGAAATGTGAATACATTTTTCCTATATTAGATCTGTTAGAATAACCTAAGCTGTGTACTGTATATTAGCTTAGTGCCAGAATAATGAAACAAGTACTATTTTTCACCATTTATCACTTTCTTTATATTCCGCTGGTTTACAAACACTGACTGAAATTATATTAGTAATCCTAACAGACCTACGACAAATAAGATTTATTCAGATTTCATGCAGACTGTGACAACAAAAGAATTATGTGCTTTTTAATATATTGTGCATGTAAACTTTTGGTTTCAACAGTACTTAATACACATAAATATTTATCTTTTGCATAAAGCAAACCAAAAATGTATCCAAAGGGCAAGCTGGAGTGCAATCATTTTTGCACCACAATGAAATTAGTCAAAGGCTATAAAAAGCTACATCATACTTTACAAATAATAAAGCACAAAATTATAAGTTGAAAGGTACAGGATATTATACTTACTAAATATCAGTAGCAAATTCTTTAGAGCAAAAAGACTTCTGCCAACGGTATCTGTACTGGACTGCAAGCCGATTTGTCAGAACATTTGTAGTCCACAGCTGTCAGGTCCTTCTTTCCAATTACAGACAGGAGGTTTATCTAAAAGGGTAACATAAAAAAACTAAACACATAAAACAAATAAATCAATACATTTACAAATATGGCACCTGATAGAAGCAAACATTCGTTTGAAGAGAAATGCCGCATTTTCAAAGAATAGTACATACCATTTTTTTCATTTTTCAGTCAGTCCACATCCTCCCCATTATTAAAGGATGCCACTAGAGCCAAAATGTATCCTCTATAATCCTAAAGTTTCTTTTTTCCATAGCCTTGATGTTCTAAAAGGTGTGAACTAAATGCTGAAAACTGCTCTGCAGAGAAAGATAGGAAAAAAATAACTAAGCACTGTGAAATAATCCTAGGGATGTGTTACCTGGAGAACAAAGTAAAGAATTGTAAGTCTTCAACCCTTATGCTTAAGATAAATTCTCCTGGATGTTTTAGATGGGTCTCTAATCCAGCACACCTGATTTAAATGCAGGAAAACACCTAAAATATGTAGGACAGTGAGGATCAGAGTTGAAGACCACTGTTGAAGACAAGAAATTTCAAATCAAATTTCTCTGACAGAGTTTGCAACTGAAGTTGCTGGGTAGGATGTGTGGATCATAGGCGTACACTGGAGAAGTGGAGCTGAGTGTTTCATCACTGCAGAAAGTCCTGAAGAAGGGGCACATCTTGTCTTCCAGAAGGACACAGCTGTGTTTCACCCCTCAAAGAGAGTAGCATTGGTGGTTGGCGGTCTAGAGATGCTTTTTTTCTTTCCTCGCTTTCCTCAAATCTGACATCTGAGCGTGTCTGTAAAAAGTCAGCAGCATAAAACCAAGTGTCTTAAAACCTTGTTGATTCCCTCATAAAGGTTGGCAGTGCTGCTGCTGTAGAAGGAACAAGTGGTTTTGGAGATTTTTTCTGCATATGTTCATTTATGATAATTCTCCATTGCATTTAAAAATCTACCTAAAATCCAAATTTTTTTTAACTAAAGCAAGGGTATGCTGCAATAACCGTTTTGTCATATTATACTTACAAGCTGTTCAGAGCCGTCTATAGCAGCCCATTGGTTAAGGTCGGCCTTTGTCATCTGTGATATTCTGCTCTCCAAGCTGCCGTCATTACAATGTCTGGTGACTGGTTGACATGGTTGCAAGTTGTGGCCTTCAGGAAGGTATAGAAAGACAAAACAGCTCATTTAGAAGAGGTCTGAATGGGGAGGTTCTTGATTAATGCTGTCTGCCTATAATCTAAGAGGAATTTTCCCGCTCAAACACAAAAAAAATGCTGTGGGTGCCTCATTATTAATATTTTGTATTTTCAAATTTCTTTTAATATTGGGCCTTTAATATAAATGTAAAATGTTTTAATCCAAAGAAATTCTTTCTTTTACCTCCTCCCTCACATTGGCTCTTGCTTCCATCTCCAGCTCGGATCCATCATGGGCATAGCAACATTTCTGTCTAGCTTTGAAGCTAATAATAATATTAAAATAAATAGTAGTTATAACTCTTTTTAGAATGTATTACAGCAAAAATGTATATATTCAACAACCCATAGGGCTAGAGCTAAATACAGTACATGTCTTTCCTCGAAAATGTTATCTGTTTTTATAATCATCTTATTTTAACCATTTGCTTTTATTCTCTTAAATAATGTCTGTTGCCTCTTTGCCACTGAAGTGTGACCTTATTTATTTTCTAATGTTTTCCTCTTTCCTCACTTTAAATTATCTTGCCACTGAAATAAATAAACTCCCCTTTGCCAAATAATGCATAAATTCTGAGAGGAATTGATACACCATATCCCAAGGACAGACCAATAACAGGGAACTGCATGGTGTCTGTCATCATCATGCACTACAATAGAATCTCAATCCTCTCTCATTGCAGCATCAGCTTTTTGAAGTTTAAGTGGAATCTGTTCTTCCTAAGGAATCTGCATTCTTAGGAAGATCGGGATACTCAGACTTTTTAAGAATTTACAAGAGACTTGAGAGAGCAAAATGTCTGAAAACTGTCTGCCCAGTCAATTATCACAGAGCAAGCTTCTTGTTTCTTGTCAGTATCCAAGGAAGACAAACCAGAGGAGTCTGGTACTGATTCAGAACTATAACTTATATGGACATTTTTGCTTCATTTTCAGGAACATTCTCAGTTTAAAGCGTTTTAAGAAAGCCTTTGAAATTAAAATAGATTCTGAAGGTTTTTGACATGAAGAAACCTCCAGGATTAGTGTGAGCGGCCATTTACCAAGGCCGACTGGGGTTCAAGGAGACAGAAGCAGACACACAGAAAGAAGCAGAAATACAAAAGGCAAATGTCAGCTCCACAGGCACCCTGTCCAGGAAAGATACAGACGACCTCCAAGCCAGCTCCTATGTCAGAGGATGAAAGACAGCACATCTTGTTAGTCACACAAACATAACACTTTACCAGTGTGTCATACTATCTAACCCAATGATAATGCTCTTTTCACTAATGAAAGAGTGATTTTTACAGTGTGGAAAACCAGCTTTGAAACACAGAAGCCAACAAAACAGAGCTGATCGACAGACCAAGGCAGCCATACAAAATGCCATAAATAATGTTGGATTGCTTTTCAAAAAGGTAAGTGGTTTTCATTTTCTTAATAAATACAGTTTTACCCAAAATAATAGCTACATTTTGGCAAATATAAAATCTGATTCGCAATGTCCCTTAAATAATCTAAAACAAAAGTTTGTTCCATTACAGTCAACATTCTATGGTTGCATAACATTTTACCCTAGAGATCCTTCACATATCCTGGAAGCAAGGTTTATTTATCATCTTTTCAAAGATATTTTTAAACAATTTCTTGTTCTGTTTAATTTAGATGAAGCTTTCCAAACATTTCCATTTTAATCATCAAGCTGAAAACCAGTTTAGCATGCAGAGTTTTATTTATAGTAACGGGAAGTGTATACGAAGATGTTTACAATACCACAGTTGTGTAATGTTTGCAGTACTCCACCCAACTGCATGTTCATTGCTTTTCTTAAGCGGACTTCTGCTTTTGTACTTTCTGTTAAACCTGTTTTGTCATACCAGATGCGCTGGCATATGTCTAATCCTTTAAAAAAACTTTTATGATAGGTTAAACCAGATCACCTAAACACAGGCTAGATAAAGTTGTGATGTTTTTAAACACGATTCTGACAAAAAGATGCAAGCAATACCCAAAAGAAGACAGAAGGTTACGTTATCAAATTAACTTAAAGTTTCCTTTCTCATTTCAAAAGCCTCTTTCAAAGAAAAACATTTTTACAAAATAAAATCTGCAGCACAATTTCACCGTGTTACTTTTTCTCCACATAAAGGGAGGATGATGTAAATCAGATGAGTTTTATTGGGAATTCTGTTGTATCAAAATATAGCACTTGGGAGCACAGGGAAAAGGAGGAGAGAGCAGATGTAAAAACCCAACACCAGCTAACAATGAGGAGAATGCAAAAAATGACTTTATCAAGTCATGAATATGTAAATTCACATCATCTAGCAAAATTCAATAACTTTTTATGCAGGTTTTAGCATCTTTTCTGTGAAAGAAGTTGGTAGCGGTGATTCTGCCTGAGCAAATAAAGGCTCCAATGATTCTGAGCAGCTCTGCAAAAGGAGCACAATCTAATTTGATCTCTAATTATAACAGAAAAAAAAGCTTTAGAATCATTATAATGTTATATGACAGCAAGATCTTGAAGAACGTTTTTTTTTTTTATTTTTACCTACTTAATAAATAATACATTCTTGGTACACAAAATAAATTAACAATATAACAGGTATAATTAACAATATACCTGGTCCATGACTTCCAAGATATTTTATTCAGCTTATGAAGTTATGTTACTAAATATCTAAATAAGCTATAAATAAATCTATAAATGAGATATTTTTGCAAGTTTCTTTAATGTATCAATCAATCAATCAATCAAATTTTATTAGTATAGCACATTTCAGCATCAAGGCATTTCAAAGTGCTTTACATAATTAAAATAAAAACAGCATGTGACGCAAACAG
>JAUZNJ010038509.1:0-11066 GCA_034780135.1 Jordanella pulchra
CATCTACAGTGTTGGTAACATTACTTTTAAAAAGTAATTAGTTATAGTTACTCACAACCTGTTCAAAAACGTTGTTACTTGAAGAGAAGAGTAACTATTTACGTTTCTTGTGTGTTTCTTCATCTATTTTTTTGGCACAGAAATCATCCCATTTTAATTACTAGATTTCTAAACAAAGTATTTTATACGCATCTTTCTATTTTTGTCATGATCTGGGATTCGTTGCCCTTTTTATGTGTGGGTTTGCTCTTCTGTGCGCCTTTCCGTTTCCTCCACCAGATGGCGCCAGGGGCTGTTGGATGTGTGGCGTGGCTTCCAGCGGCTCAGGTGTTCCAAATCAGTCTCATCATCTCCGGTGTACTTTAGGAGCTGCTGTCCAGTAGTCAGAGCCGAGTGTTTGCTATCTGATGGTATCACAAAGCCTTCTGAGTTTCTAGCTCCCCTGGTGATCTCCTCGTTGCTTAGTTTCTGCTAGAAACTAACCCCTTGTGTTTTCTTCTCCTCATTGCCTTCAGGTTCTTACTGAAAGTTAGGATTGCCGTCTGCTCCTGGCTCTCTCTGTGAGCTTCTTCCCTCGTGACACAGTGGTTATTACCTACTGGATGCTCGAACTCTCAGCCTCTTCTCTCGTTGTTCACCTGGATCTACGAAACCCTTCTACTGGCAGCACAACCGTTCCTGGAGTCTCTGTTCAACCTGAGCCGACCTGTCCGTTTCCCACCGCACTACTTTGTTGCCTCCGGACCCATACTGGATACAAGGACCCCAGATACCGGAACCCCCCTCTGAAAGCATTTTTACTACATCCTAACAGTAAGTACAACTCCAAACGTTCTGTCACTCAGGTTCTCCACCTGCTGTGAACTCACCAGTCTGCGCTCCCTCCCAGTGACTACTCCTGCTGGTTTTTCCCCCTGGACCTGGCTTTGGTCTCGCTACCCAGTTTTACCATTAACAATAAACATTTAAACTTGTATAAGCTCTCCTGTCTTGGTGTTCTGCATGTGGGTTAGACAGCTTAAAAACTCATACATGACAATTTTGTTTTATAAACAATCTTACTTTTTATCTCCGCCAAGGAGGTTATGTTTTCATCGGTGTTTGTTTGTTTGTTTATCTGTTTGTTTTCAAAATAACTTGAAAAATGTTAGGCGGAATTTGCTAAAATTTTCATGGAAGGGGCTTATTATAAGCATTAATGAATGATTAAATTGATGATCCAGATAACCATCCGGGGGGCCCTGCTTCAAATGGCATCCTATCTTCCCACGGTACTCATTCACAAAAATTCAATCCACATAAAGTCTACCTTAAATGTAGACTAAATTGCATGTCGGCACGGTCGTTTCCCACCAAGGGGAGTCAATTTTATCGATGTGCAATTTTGTCTACATTTTAGGTAGACTTTGCCTGTATTTGGATTTTGTGAATGAGTACCGTGGGAAGATGGGATCTCATGTCATTGGTTGGGCTCACAAAGCATCATCTATTGCCATCATGTATGAAAGTGGTAGATGTTGATGTGTTGGATGAACATTGGTTACATAAGCACCGATTGTGAACCATTTGGTTTGCTCCAAGTTCAAAATTGTAGTGATTCAAAGTTGTAGGTCAGCTTTTTAGGAACACATCTAAATTTATGGCATATGAAAGTGCCAGTTTTTTACATCCTAGGTGATTTCAACAGGCCTTAAGTAGAAATGCTCTAAATAGGTGTTTAAATCCAGAGAAGTCTCTTCAATCTGCAGGATTGCAGCCAGATTTTTTTCTTGTAAACTCCAACTTTGACTGGCTGAGGTTTCTGTGTTTTCACAGATTTGACTGCTGATTGTTGGATGTATCTACACCAGTGGGATAAAGGATCTCACTCACCTGGGACAAATAATGGTCTAATATTTTGAGGAGCCGTGTTAGAGACCTTTAAATTTGTTAATGTAGAAATATATGGATTTATAAAAAATTATGAACTTATTTAGTTGGCATTGAATTGAAAAGGTTGGTGTCTGGACTTGACAGAGATCATTGCCAAGAAGATTAATTCTGGTAGTGATCATCAGACACCCTTCAGCTGCGTTTCTTTCACTTGTTACTCTGCTTTTCCACATTTAATACCACATGCAGCTTTCTAAAAATGTGCTTCATTCACATTTCACTGTAGTAATAAAAATCAATCAATAAAATGAAATTATCATAATCAGACTCCTCCCATTTTATACTTTAAGACTATAAGTAAAATGTTTATTGTTTCAAGGCTGGATAAAGTTGCTTTGTGCTGAACATGAATGTGGCAACATTCCTAAGATAACCCTTCATCTTTTGTAATATGTCAATGTTGAAGTGTTCTTATATATATATATAAATAATCCAGAAATTGGTTCTTTATCAATGAATGACTTCATTAAACAGTGTCTGAAAAGAACCCTAAAATAAACCACTTTACCAGTGCTTGAGCATTATTAAACAGAATAAAACACTAAATAGACATAAATATAACCTTAGATAAATATAAAACCCAGTGGATTAGGAAAAAACAACTTTAGGGTAGCTTTTAAGTATTTTTGAACCTGTTGAATCTGCCGGGAAACTATTACAGGGCATTAACTGTAAATATTTGAAAAATCAAGTATAAATATTTCAATAGATACAGAAAAAGTACTGCTGAATAGGCCAAGAAATATTTACAATGAAGAACCATTAAAATATGCTTGATATTGAAGTATAAAATAAAAAAAATAAAAATAAATAAAAAAGTACCAAAGTTAGGAAATGTTTAACAGGAAGAATCCTAAAAAGTATTCAAAAGTATGTTTAAATTTTAAGTATAAACTATAAAACTATTTTCATAAACATAGAAAAAGTAATACTAAATAAGTAAGAAAATATATGTTTAAGGATGAACCAAAAATAGTATTCAAAATATTATGAAAACTAAAAAAGAACTACTAAATAAGTTAGAAAATTTTTCCAATAAAGAGCGATACAAATATATTTGAATTTGAAGTACAAAAACTATGTAAATGAATAAAAAAATGGCTAAGGTCAGGAAATGTTCCTAGAAAGAACCATTAATAGCATTTGAGTGTGTTTCAATTAGAAATATAAAAATTATTTACATAAACAAAGAAAATAAATCTGACTAAAATTACAAGTAAGAACCATAATTAACATTAAAAACTATGTACATAAAATCTTATGTTAAATAAGCCAGGAAATACATGTAAAAGAAACATACAAATATATTTTAAATTGAAAAATAAAAACTGTAGATAAATAAAAGTACCACTAAAAGGATTCGGAAATATTTCCAAGGAAAATCCATATATAGTATTTGAAGATATGTCAGAACTTGAACAATGAAAAGTATACAATAAACTACTGCAAAATAACTGATGAAAGTCAGGGTTCCAGTACAAAACAGAGGTAAAATGTTCATAGCTGTTATACACTCTTCTCTCTAGACCCTTGGATGATGACATAATTTTTATAGGGCAGAATTACTTTTTAAAATATTTTTTATGTACTTTTTGTGTACTTTGCCTTGCACTGCTGTGAGTTCTTGTTTGGTCCTACGTTTGTAAAGTGTGGCTCTTGCCCAGTTTTGGTTACTGCCAGTTCTCTGTGGACCACTGATTATCTCATCAGCTGGTGGAGCTGAAGGGCCAGCAGCTTCAAGGTTCACCTGTTGGGCAACTGTATAATGTGTGGAGGGGCCTGCCATGTCAGAGGCTGAAATGGAGGAGCTAGGGACTACAGACAAGGATGATGGAGGAGGCCCAGGTACGGTACAAGCCTGTAGATGGTTGAGGGGACCGGTTTTCAAACACTTGGGGACTGCTGTAAAGGTGGTTTGATGCGCTTTACTGTACTGGACCTGCCTTTCAGAACTGTGGTTCCTGCTGTGCTGGGTGTGGGCTCAGACGTCATCAGCAGGTAGTCTGGTGTAGGGAGGACAGCAGGCTGATGAAGAGCTGGAGGAAGGTCTGCTGAGGAAATGGACTTGAGTTAACCGATGACGGCTGAAGGCTGCCAGGTGGCATTTGTGTTCAGGATCCACTCCTGCTGCTGAATAAAGTCCCGAACCGATTTACTGTTTATTTTTAGCAGAGGTATCCCAGCTCTGCACAGGATTGGGTCCTCCACCAAAATGCAGTGCTAAATCCTCTCGTATGCCTTGGGGATGTTTTGTCTTTCCATGCTGGTGCTGCGTGATCCCTGAGGTGCGTTTATCCACAGCAGCTTTACAAGGACATACATCAGTCTGTTGTTCTGGGCACTGATGTCTTGGTGCGCTGGTGGATAGAACTTTGCCATATTGACTTTCTGGATCACAGCAGCGTCCACCAGGTAATCCCGCTTTGTCTGTTTGCAGGTGCATCTGGGTTTGACATCCGAATAACTGGGCGTGTCATCTATAAAGAAATATACTGTTAGTCTCAAAAAAGAATGACACTGTTACACTCTAAATATTACATTCTTGATGAATAACAACCTGTCTGCTGAGAGCCAGTTTTCAGGTAGATTCAAAAACAAAAACATTAGATGTAGGACTTTGTCTTGAACTCGTCTTTGACGGGATCTTATTGTCTTCCTTTGTAATCTTCCTTCACTTTATGAAGGCCATATAAACAAATATATATGGAAAAGGGCTAATCACAGTTAAACCATAAATTATATCTGATCTGCCTTATTTTATTCAGTTTCTGAACTCAAGCTTTCACGACCTGTGATTGGCCCATTTCGAGAGGGGGGAGGGGACCAGTCCACGACTGAGACGCTCCGATTGGCCGAGAGTCTACAGTTCTACGTTATCATTGCACCGCAGTACCCTAAAATGTAGAAAGAATTGCACATCGGTACAGTCGGCTCCCCTTGGCAGAGGTCTGCGCTCTCAGAGTGCTTTTCTACTTTAATTGTACTTGTTTTGATGTCATCAATGTCCCATTAGGGCTTTTACAATTTCTTTCAATAGAGAACTAACATTTGGTCTGTTCTAAACCTCTCTGTATGCCTTATTCTAAAATTACAAACTTGGCAATTGTCCAGACAGAAGTTAATTCTGTCCTGCTACGAGGCAGAAAAACAGTTGAAACAGTTCAGATGCAGCACACCGAGGGCTCCGTCCTAACACTGATACTGAGACTTGTGGATTCTTACCAGCAAGGTTTCTATTTGGATATACTAAATATACTAATTGGGAGAAATTTGTGATGTTAGACTTAGGTCATGCAAAGTCAAAGGATTTGGTGCAGCACATGCTCCGGCATTTCCTTTTTTTTTTTTTTCAAGGTTTGGGATATTATCAAAAAGTGCTAAGGACACGCTGTCTTTACTTGAACGTATTGAAATCCTTGGCTAATATAAAATAAAAGTGGAAAAGGTGGTTTTAAGAGTCCTTTCGAGAGTCTGTGAGAAGGTTCAAGGTTTAAAGCTTAAACTATTTACAGCAGGGGTCTCAAACTGGTTCCAGAAAGGGCCGTGTGGCTGCTAGTTTTCTTTCCACCCAAGCAGTAGCACACCAGACTCCATTCATCTCATCAAGTCATCAGGTTAAGACTAGACTGACCTGTGTTGTGAATTGGCGCTATACAAATAAACTGATTTGAATTGAATTAAACCTAAATGTTGGCACTGGAGCTCCTTTGATATTCAACATATATTCCTGTACATCTTATTTGGTATACATTTTTCATTTTTGTGTTACCGTCTTAAAAATGCGCTACATAGTATGTTTACATTTGCTTTGTTTATATTTTGGTCAAATTTGTTCTAAAGCTGCAGCTATGTCCAAGGATCTGCTATACATTTCATAACGATGTGTGAAAAATGTGTGTAAAAGCCAGAGTCTTAGAGTGTGTTAAATTATCACTAGCAGCTGTGGTTTATGAAGTTGCTGTGCAACTAAGGGAACGGATTTAAGCAAAAACACAGATTTCACATTCATAATGGGTTTTAGAGATTAGATGTTAGAAGATAAATTGAAAAATCAGCTCATTGTATTTCTCAAGTATAGAGCAACAGTACATTAATAGGTTATAAAAAAGCCTTTGAAATCCAGCTCCTTTAATCTATCTATGAGCATTGTGCTCTTTTTCCTGTAACACTGGAGCACACCCTCATCCTTCCTTCATTTTTCTAGCCTGGGGATTCTGGATGTCTCCAGAGGCCTCCACTTCAGTACAAAAGCAGCATTAATGAACTCTTTAGCCTGTGCAATTGCTCACAGGGAAAGAAAAGTACAAAAAATACCTTTGATGCTTTGTTTTTTTGCTCTTCTTGATTTTCTAAAATGATCAGAGACATTCCTGAGCCACTAATTTCTGTCAGTGAGAGGAACATTTTGACTGATTTATCCCCACAGAGTTGGGAAAATGGCAAGGATGAAGCTCAGAGAGAGTGCAAGATCATTCTGCTTTGACTGTAAAATAGAGAGAATAGGGGGACGTGAATGAGCCTGGGGGCCCGCACTCTGGATTCTCTTTATAGCTATGCCATGCCATCCAAAAAGGAATTTTGAATGTAGCTGCTACATATTTAATACACAACTTGTTTCACAGATGTTTCTCTAGACATATTCTACCTCATAAAACAGGTTAGATTATTTTTTAATAAGCCAACATCTCCTGTTGTTATGATGATAGGTTATAAAGCCCATCAGTGCTGCTTTGATGTGAATGCTGACAGATGTATGCATAAGTGAGAATGACAAGACAAAGGCAGGCAAATGTGGTGCTTACATGCAACTTTCTGTGTAGTAATTCCATGATAGATATCTGAATATAGGAGATCTCATGAGGAGCATCACTTATCAAATCAGAACCGATATTCTATAGAGCAAGTTCTGGTTTATTTTGGTAGAGAAAAGAAGATGTATATGTAAAATTAATAACATTGGTCATGCTTACTGCCAGCTAAAGTCATCTTTTTTACTTCATCCATACTTACAAAAAACATTTCATGTTGATGTTGATAGCATACAAAAAGAAATATGACAAAAATAAGGGTCAAACTGAGGTTTTAAATAGGAAATGAGCTTATGTTTCCAGATTAAAAAAACTCAAAGATCTTATTCGCTAAAAAAAAAGAAAAAAAAATGAAATGACATTTGCTTGAGAAATATAAATCATGCTTCCATGACTGGGTATCCCAGGCTGTACTTCCTCATTTTTCTACCCTCTGCAAACAGATTAAAATATGATAAAATTACAACTAACACTGTCTTGATTTAAATTGTATTACCACATGAGATTTATATAACATATAATAGCTTTATATTGTATAATTTTTTGTGTAATGACCAGAAATGGAGGACCCAACATTCAACCAGACAACAGGGAAGTATTTGAACAGTTTTTTAAAAATATGCAACTGCCATAGAATATGTCAAGTTTGGCAACCAGTACTTCTGGGAGGAAATGAGACAGTTCAGTGACCAGACAGAATGAATAGGGGACTTATCCAATGTTGAATTCTGGTTCACTAACCTCTGTGGGGCTTGAGGCCAAGCTTAGTGGATTGTAGGAGAAACTAGTTGGCATGTGACATCATCGATAAGACTCAATGGTTTGCAGAAACCGTCCAGGTAGGTCTGAAGGTTGTTTCTCCTTGATAGTCTTTTCGTAGATCCAGAGGAAGGCAGGGGTTCAGAACTGGGTTGGCACAAACAGACAGGATGATCAAAAGAAGCAGACCAGATTTCAAGGTTAGTAGCAGGTTCAGAGTCTGATCAGAAATCCAGAGGAATTCGATCGCAGAAACAGGTCAAAATCCAAAACACTGAGTAGAAAGTCAGACAGGGGTTAAGACAGGCTTACATATTAGGAAGCAGAATCGGGTCAGAGTCAAGCAGGCAGACTGGAATCAAGAATGCTGGACAAAAATCACAGAAGGCTCATAACAATTGGACACTACTTTCTGGTGTGAGCAGAGGTTATATAGGCAGGTGAGCAGGTTAAACTGACAAGAGATGATTGGGAGCGGAGCAGAGTAGTGATGAGCAATCAGGCCAGCACTAGTGCACAGATTCATCACATTATGTAAACTTCTAAGCATAATTGTGATATTTTTAGATAGACTTTATTTATTTTCTTTCTTTAATTAGTTCATTTTTTGCAAATATATTTATTTCATATATTGTGTTCATAAACTTTTTTATTTCTAACAAAAATAGCAATTTTTTAACATCTGGTTGTTCATTGGGTTGAAATAATATGAAATAGACAAATCACAAGCTTTCAAGAGCTTCAGGGGTGTCAGTTTTTTTTCACAAAATATGTAAACTGAAATATGGAACATCTAACAATATGTGTAAATAATAAATAAAACTAAAATTAGCACCATCTCAGAATAAGAGTATTTTTTTTTACAGCCAGCTGTATACCATTTTCTACACTAAAAGTTTTTCTTTCAGCTCTTTATATATTTATGACACTTTTAAGTTATTTTGGCCTAAATAGTGTTGTCAATTTTCTTTTGTTTGTTTGTTTGTGTTAACTGCACCAATCCTGAGCTTATTATTACCTCCACCAAGGAGGTTATGTCTTTATATGCGTTTGTTTGTTTGTCTGTTTGTTTTCAAAGATAACTTTAAAAGTGTTGGGCGGATTTCGCAAAAAATTTTCACAAAAGAGGCATATTATAACCATTAACAAATGATTAAATTTTAGTAATGATCTGGGTCCGGTGTAAAGGTGGAGGTCACAATAAGTCGGGGGAATGAGCTGCTTGATTGAGGTGCTGAGTGCTGAGTGTTTTTCTAGTGTTTCATCATAGTTCTCTTCTAATTAAAAAAATAATTGTACATTTTCAAAGGACAAATTAATCTGGTTCGCCTTTCCTTTCAATATACAAATATATCAACGCAGTCTCACTTCCAACTTGTTGACTCTTGGTCAAGCCAATACATGATCAAAAATGGTTAGAGGGCTGTTGTGGTCACCTCAGATACTGACTCAGTGCAGGTACTCCTCATCATTTAATAACAAGCAGTGTAGATGAACTGCAAAGTAAGGAACTAAAGCAAGCCACTTGTGACTGGCTACTTTTTCGAAAATCCGGCATCGGTCTGTCGTGGTGAAGAGAGAGCTGAGCAAAAAGGCAAAGCTCTCGATTTACAGGTCGTTCTACATTCCTACCCTCACCTATGGTCATGAAATCTGGATCATGACCAACAGAACGAGATCCCGGATACAAGGGGCTGAAATTAGCTTTCTCCACAGGGTGGCTAGACTCTCCCTTAGAGATGGGGTGAGGAGCTTGGTCATTTGGGAGAGGCTCGGAGTAGAGCATCCTCTCCTTCACATCAGGAGGAGTCAGCTGAGGTGGCTCGGACATGGCGGAAAAACAGTAAAGTAATAAAAAATGGCACTAAGAAGAAATTAGAAATGTTAATGTTAAAAAGAAAGAAAATACAGGCCAGTTTACAAAAAGAAAAAAGGACTTTTTCTGGTAGCCTGACAACAGCAGAAAAATGTGCAAATAGCCATTATAATCTGAGGTGGAATTTTTTTCTAATAAAGATTCCAACGTACCAATGGCTGTTACTTTTAATTTTGTTTATTGGACAATGACAACAAGGAATTCTGATCTGTATAGCGCTGTGCTGGACATTGTACTTTTCTCAAATTTCTTCTATGGTGTGAAACAGAGGTCATGGATCTCCTGGTTGTAGAAACTTGGGGATCACACAATGCAGCCGTTCTCCTCCTCAGATATTAGTTAAACGGTGTTTCCTTGCCTACTATGAGCAGCACATTAATACAAACAAAACAGACTCTACTTATACATGTATTTGAAATTTTTTTAACAGGCTTTATTTATCATTTTTCATTACAATTAAACATAGAATACATACAGTACTTTGGGCACTGATTCATAATTTAATAGGAAAAAAAATTGAAAACATTACAACAAGTTACATATAGTTATGCTTCCTTGCTTGTATGTCAGCCATTTGGAGAAGCATTTGTTGTAAGAATGTCTTTTTATATTTAAAAGATACGTCAGTTTTTCCATAGAATAAATTTTCTCCACGACTTCCCGCCAATGGTCTAGCTGGGGAGGGAGATTCTTTAGCCAAGACTGTGTAATAGATATTTTGCTTGCAATTGAGAGACCTTTAAAAAGATACTCATCTTCCTTTTGAAGCACTTCTCCAGCTATCAGCCCAGCAGAAAAATTCTGGGGTCTTTGAGGGTGATATTCCCAAAATTTTTCTGGTAGTCTGACAAATTTCATCCCAGTAAGGTTCCAACTTTGGGCAAAACCAAAATACACAACAGTGATTGACGCTCTGATGGCGACATTGTCTAAAACATTGCTGTTCTTCACCTTACTGTATATTTATCAGCGACATCTAATGGCCAGACTGCAGCAACATGAACGTAGATAATTTCATAATTAGCATTTTATTACTCTGTGTGGGATACAAATTTCATATACGCCCAAGACATTGTTTAATTATTTAATTTGATAGCTAGATTGTGTTGGTTAGAAGCCTAAATATTCTCCACTTGCAGAGTCCAAGTCTCAATTGTGGCACAGAGGTATTTAGACAAGGAAGGGGAAGAGGGCAAGAAAAGGGGGCAAAGAGGCAGCGGTGGGCGTGCAGCCAGGGCCAGACAAGGGAAAGGAGCCGGAGCGAAGTAAGCAAGGTATAATAAGTAACCGAGGTATGCATCTATAAAGTTATTTGGTGTGCCTACACTCGTAAAAATGACTCATTAGAATAACTCTGTTTAATTGATGGCAGTTTTTCCATCTAATACATTTTTGCTAGGTGAACATATCTGTGAAGGTTCTCAGTCATCCAGGTCATGGTCAAGTTTGGGATGTTCAGTTTAGGCAACTGGACGTGAAATTTAGCTGAAACAAAATCCTACATGGTATAATTTTATTGAGTCGGTTCAATTTAACTTCTTCAAATACCTTTAAAAGGAAAAAATATTTACAACAAATTTGAATAATTTTGGTTGGTACTGTTGGGGGGGGTACTGTTGGGATCTGTAATCTGCCTGCCAGCTCATGCGAGCTGGGTCTCTGATTTTCTGAAACTCCTGTTGCTCTTGTGA
>JAUZNJ010038510.1:0-11066 GCA_034780135.1 Jordanella pulchra
GATAGATAGATAGATAGATAGATAGATAGATAGATAGATAGATAGATAGATAGATAGATAGATAGATAGATAGAGCAGCAAACATAATTATTTGCAGTAAAAACGTTTATTTGACTGTATGAAAAATGCTTGAAAAAGAAAAAAAAATCGTATCTTTTATTTACATTATTTATAATTTGGTTAATCAACTATTAAACAAAGTAAATGTTTTACGTGCAATCATATTAGCTATAGTTGTCAACTGTAAAAAAAAAAAAAGTTGTAACATATATTAAATTTGTACCTATTCTTATCTATTTGTTTACAAAAGAGGTAAATGAGATGCGCCACTAAAAAACATTCGTAAATAAAAATCTCCGCCACATCTCAGTCGGATCCGTGCTGCAAAATGATAATGTCGCATTTAAAGTAATAACGGTCAATTACTGTATCCGCTCCTCTACTACGGCCGCTGCACAAATAATAAGTTTTCTTTGTGTGGCAGTAGTGAGCTGACGTCAGGTCGGTTCCTTGAAGTGGAGCTGAATAAACCTTGAGAAGAGTCTCCTTCAATCTGCTGTTAGTAACTAACACACACACTCACACACCGAGACTCAATTACTGCCCAATTCCCTTCTTTATCATTCGTCCCCGACCTCTTTCATAACCAAAAGCGACCAAGGAAGGAAAAAAAGACAGAAGAAAAGCGACAAGAAGAGCAAACCGAAGAGTTAGTTGATCTAAAGAAGCCACACGCTGGAAATAAGTAAAGTGTCGAAACTAAAAAAAGGTAAGTGTTTTTCTTTTTTTTTTTTTATTTCCCTGACGCTGTTTTCAAACCCATCACAGAAACAAGCGATGAGCTCCGCTCATAGAGCTGGCTTCGCTTTTAATTTCTTCGCTCTTTTTCAGCTTTCTGGATACTTTTCTCGTCTTGTTGCGATGTAATTTATTTGGTCAGTTTACGTTTGGTTAAAGTTAGTTTTTTTTCTCTCTGTTTAATCTGTAAACGAAGTGGTTTTCGTTCTGAGTGGTGACCTGATAGTGGGAATCGTCTTTGTGTCCTTCTTTCCTTTCTTTCTCTCTCTCTCTCTCTCTCTTTCAACCGTCCGCTCATGTTTGATAACTAGTTTAATCGTTGTGATTTTAAACTTTTTAAACCTTTGTGGTTTTCATTCACTGCTTAAATGGGTCGTTTGTAGTCTTTTTTAGTACGTATTTTAAGCTGTAAGCGTCAAAACGCAGAGACGGAGTGTGGGGGGGGGGACTGGACTACCGCTGGTCCTCGCTGTCCGTCCTTTTAAAAACCCATCCACTTCAACAGTCCCTCGACGCGAAAATAAAACAATTTGTGACAAATGTATAAATATCCACATCGGTTTGGGTTAAGTTTAGACGTGTATTTTTCATTTCTCCTTCCCGGGCAGGTTGGAGTTTGAGCTGTTTTTCCGTGTTGTTGGCCAAGGCTCCGCCGGGGTGCTGCTGCTAATCGCGGTCGCTTCCTCAAACCGAAGCGTGCAGGCGAGCTAGCAGCCGCTTGGCTGAGTTGTTGAAATTTATCCCTTTGTGTATATTACAATATCCTCCATTTTTTTCTGCCCCTTCCAAAACAACAAGCCTCTCGCCATCTTGGTTGTTTTAAATTCGTCCCTCAAGCACCCCTGTCTTTCCTCCTCTCTCTCTCTACTCTCACAAACACTTTTTTGACTACTTTAGTAGGAAATGGATCCACGTTTTTTTTTTCTTCTAAGTTTTACCAAAGTTTCTGACGCGCTGTTTTTTTTTTAAAAAGACAGAGAAAGGCGTTTCTCTGTCGTTGCAAATTTATTTAGAAATAAATTTGCAACTGTTTAATCCTCCACCAGCATCATTTTAAAACTAATAATTAAAACATAATGATGTTGATTTAAAAACAAAATCTGAAGTCATGTGTTATGTGGTGAGAATGTAATATTTGGCTTGGACGTTTAACTATTAATATAGTTTGATATATGTCCAATTGTATTTTATTTGGGGGGGGGGGTGGTATGCTACTTGTGCCTTGAATTTGCAAGTAAACATGAATGAATGGAGTAAGGAAGGAGGGAGGAGGAAGGAAGGAAGGACAGATATATTACTTGATTCTACAAGATGATTCCTGCTTGTGATTTTTTGTAAGAAACACTTTTAGCACCTGTCTCTTAAACATCTAATTGGCAAATAGTTTGATATCATTTTTAACCATCCCAAGTTTTATCACACAGATCTTTGAATATGTCCACTTATTGAATCACCCACTTTAGATGCTTTGATGCTTGTTTACACGTTTCCAGACAGGACACTTGTCCTATTTATTTTCTGTCATTTTGTCCCATGCATGTGCTCAAGCCCTCCCCTAAGGTAGAGCCTGATCTCACCATATTCTCTGTGTCCTATAAGCAGGGAAATAGGGGGAGGAGGGATGAAAACACACAGAACAAATGCTTTGAAATGGAAAATCTGATCATTTCACCTCCCACCTCTTTTGTTTGCCCGTTTATTGCTGCGAAGCCGGAGTGCAGAGGAGCAGATGTTTAGCCAAACATGAAGGCGCGGTTGCCTCTGTCCTTGTGGGGAATGGCTCTCGTTCCTCTCTCCGCTGCTGATGCATCGACATGACAGCTGCTTGATTTCATGGAGCTGCTAAGAAGCCATTAGTGGTATCAGTGAATTGAAACGGAACGGCGTCTTCTAACTTTTCTATGGCTTGTGCAACTATCTATCTATTGGCACTATTTTGGGCACATTTGTTTGAACGCACTTGTATGTGCGTGTAGGTGCTGAACACACAAACCGACAAGAAATGCTCATATATTTGTGCAGTGCGTTTTCCTCATAATTGCGATAGATTGAGCAAGAGCAAAAGTGGGAAAAAAAAGAGGAACAAATCTGTCAGAGTTTGTTTGCTATGTTGGTTTGAAATGAAAGCACACTGTGCTACTTCAAGCACACTCAAATCAGAGAGAGAGAGAGAGATCCTTCCTTGCCAGGGCAAGAGAAAAGAGTCAACTCTCTGCTGGAGTTTAGTTGTTTTTTTTTTATTCACTTTTCTTTTGGTCTTGCAAATTGGAACCTTTGTTTTTTGTTTTTTTTAAAGAGATAAAGAGAGTCTTCCGCTTGACTTGAACATTTAGGAATTAAGGATATACGTTGTTAAGCCCTATTTGCATGTCTACCAGAATCACAGCAAATGGTTGCTATTGACTAAGCTGATTAGGTGAAATTAGGTTCACAAGCTCTGTGTGTTGGGGTGCTGAATCTGACAGAATTTGGACAGCTTTTAAGAAGGCAATCCCATGTGCACACAAGCTTGGATTCTCTTTAATCCTCTACTATTGAATTGTAAGGTTATTTTCTTTTTTTAGGAGAGGGAACTCTAGTTTATCTTCAGTAAAAAGGAACTAAACTGGGCTTTATGAGGTGTGTATGACACAGTATAATGATAATCAGCGTGAGGCGATGTGTCCTGATAGACTGTTTTTGGCTGTCAAAATGTGATTATTTTTGCGTTAAAACCAATTACATCAGATAAATCGGAATTATTTATTATTTCTTCTGCAACACACTGCAGTGAATCTGTCATCCATCCACGTGATTGTTACAAAGTGTACATAAAGTTGTGTGTTTTGGCTTTTCACCTGTAACAGAGGAGAACAAATACAGTTAAGATACTTTAAATCAGCGATTAAGCAGTGTTTGAGTGCATCTGCACCAATCACCACTCTTTTTTTATTTTACTATTATCAAAATGACATTCAAAAATATTTGAATACTCACTTAATTCCTTACAATCAGTTTCTAACAGATAGGATACATTGCTGACTGCATACATTTATACTGAGGCTTAAAAACATCCCGTATTTCTTTTAGACATCAAAACCCGTCCTAATCTGCGGTTTAGGGTTAGATAGTTGAAGGCCAAATGAGTAATAAAGGAGAACAGAGTGTTTTCATCATTTTACACATGCAAATATGTTACTCTTTATCTAGCTGTAGCATTGAGCTGAAAATATCTATATCTATCTATATATAGATCTATAGATATGTATATCTGGAATCATAATCAGAAATGTCAAGATGTCCAGGACAGGAACTATAAAAGATTGCTTGGTTGCAATACTCCTTAGGTTATAATGTTTCACTTTCCATGCATTAGTGGTGCATTCTCTTTGAGCTCTAATTTTTTTATTTTTTTATTTGTTGAAGTTCCAATAAGGAAAAACAACAAGAATTTCCCACAAGAAAGTCAGAGATCTTTGAGCAGCCTCGAGGTTAATATCCAAGCTGGGGTGACGGCTAACTTGGAGGCTAACCTCCATAGAGCATTGTTTATTAGAACTTCTCTCTAAGCCAAACACTTTTAAGTATATTTATGTAAAATCTATTTGTGGATGTTTGTTTATCGCAGACATGTCCAAACATTTTGCCACATAAAATCACCAAGCTTTTAATATTTGAGGCACAAAATCTGATTGTATTTAAAAAACTTAACTTGTTAAAAAAAAGAAGCTTCCCCCTCCTCCTTTTATCTCCAGAACAGTCAAACATGCAGTATATGTTAAAACAAACAGTAGTTAGAACTTTATGGGAAATAGATCCATTGATGAATGTTCATACAAAGATGGGATAAGGGTCACTCTTGGAAAAACACTTGCTGTATCTAAACAGATGTAATGAAAAAGTAAAGCCAACTCTGCTGTTGAGGTGAAGTCAGATGATATATGGGTTTTTACTTACTGTGAAAGTAAAACTGGATGCTTAATTAAAATAATTTCTATATATTTCTTACTTAAGAATTTTGTTTGTTCATAAAACTTTTACTGTAATAAAAGGGATACAGAAAAGTGTCTTTTTCCAAGAGCTGCCTTTACTGGAAAATTTGTACCAGCCTTGAATGTAGATCAGGGCCTGTAAAAAAAATAAAAATATTTCAAGGGCCACAAATGGCCCCATGGTTGAGTTTTGGACACCATGGTTTTATTGTTTAAATTCTTAAAATGATGATAAAATTATTGTTATTCACTTGTAGTGCTAGTTACACCAACAAGAAAACCTCCAACAGATCCACATCTTTATGGACCTGCTACTAGAAGTCCACCAGTATTGTTGTTTGACCCGTTTCCAGTTCAGAGGTCTGAGACGTAGGGGTTGGCAGAAAAACCTGGTTACCAAAAATATGTTTATCAAATCAAGTTGACTGGTTTCATCGTTTTTATCTGATTCAGAAGTTAGTGACTTAAGATGTCAAAGGCCATGGAGCTAAGTGAGCACATTGTGATGAAATGTTGGATAATCACAATCAATACTACCATTATGAAATCTCTAATGCGGTCATAATGTTTTGTTTTTCTTCTCTCATGTCGCCCTACTCTGCCATTGAAAATATTCATGGCCTCTAAGCTTTTATGTTATATTTAGTCACTAATTAATGAACTGTTGAAATCAAATCAGTGGAGAATAGTTGCCATCTTCTCCCCCCCCCCACCCCCAATCTGTGCATGTTAGTGGTGATACCGAGCTGTGAAATCTAGGGAGGAAGTGGAAATCTGCTCTTTGTTAACCAAGTGACTCAAGAAACTCATGCTAAGCAGAGTTCTGGTCAAATTTCTTCACCTCTCTCCATCCGGCTGTCATTTGCAGAGTGTGTTTACAGAAAACGATGAGGACAAATTGATTGACATATCAGTGGATTGCCATAGCAGATGTATTAGAGGTATAGATTATCCTTAAGCAGCTGATTGGTCCCTTTAAGGAGAGGTTCAGCCTGTAAAGCAAAAACCTTTATACGATTGATAATGTGTTTTACATTAGTGATTCTGCCTTGATCCTCAGCTCTGTGTGAGCATGAGTTTTAGGCTTGTTTATTGATATGTTATCAATAGACTTTAGGATTTTAATTTCCTTCCTGCTGAAAAAGTTAGTAAGACCGGTGATGATGTGACTAACCTCATGTTACCTTGTCATTTTTTAACACTGCCTGCTCGCTGAATGTCCTGATTATCATCAGAATACACAAGTAATTGTCTAAAGTCAATTCTTGTTGACAGATGCTTTTAACACCAGCCTTTTTTGAATATTGTGGCTATCTTTGACCGGCACTGTTTGTACCCATCTGTGCAGAGAGAGTGTGGTTCCAGTTTGAAAGCCCAGCTAATGAGATAGGGCACATATGCCTCCTGTTGTAGGAGCAAGTAAACAATCTCCACTGTTAATTAAGACTAAACAAATCAACACTCTCTCGGTTTTCTCTGCATTTCTGCATGGATTACATATGGTGGATTAATTACCGAACAATAAGCGCTGGAAAGTGCAATCGGGTCACCCTGCATTGACTTTCAGGAGACAGAAGACAGAGCGGCCAAATTTGGGAGGGAAAGGCGATAAGCTGCTTCTCTGCTGTTCGTCCCGTGGGCTTCTATTTATCATTCAATGTGAGAATTTCCTTGATGAAAGTCAAGGTTGTTTGCACATTCTCCGTCTCGTTGGGATGCCTGCTTTTCTACCAGCAAGGTGAAAAGGTTGATTCCTTTTTCTTTTTTTCCCTTGTATTGCCCCTTCTCTCCGAAGAGATACCTGGTTTGGAAAGTGTTCTAGTTTCTTATAATGAAGTCTCAAAAGGTCCTTATGATTTTTCCACTTCAAGGCTGTTTTTGTTTTGTACATCGGGTGCGGAGGTGAAATTACAAATGTGCTTCATGTTTAGTGGAGCCACAGAACAGCGAGCGCACTGGTCCTCATTATTCAGTATGTTTCTGTTGCATATTCATGTTTAGGTTTTGGAGCTGAGCTGAAAGCATCCATTTAACATGGCCTTTGTGCAACGTAACACTGACATGACATGGCAAGATTATGAAAGCGTTTTCACATCACTGGTATTTTGCTGCATGAAAGACAGCCATTCATGGCCCTCTCAGTGTTAAGAGAAGCAGCTGGATGAAGTGAGCTGAAACAGCAGAAACACAATGGTATGGGTTTTGTTTTGGTTTTTTTCTGTGGAAAAAAAATAAAACAAAACACACACGATGTTTGTGGGTTTTGTTTGTTTTGTTTTTTTTCTCTCTCCGGTCCTTAGACATCTCATCTACACACAAAAACTTGATTACAGCGTTGAGGTCTGGAAGACCAGCTATACAGTTTGACGTTTACTGCACTGTGACATTTTCAATCTGTAGCAGAGGGGGCCTGTAAATATACATTTCTCCAGGATACTCTCATCATCCTGGCTGTGCTGGAATAGGAAAGGAAATGAATGGAAAAGAAATGGGAAGAAGGTTTTGAATGGCAGAATGGGAATAATATTGGTTTCTCTACTGGTGTTCCTCTTGGGTCAGTGGGGTTCTTGATGGTACTATCAGATAGGTTGATGCAGGCTGGCGTGCTATAAGCCTTCCCATGCACACATAACCCTAACACACACAAAGCTGTCAGAACACGGGCATTTATGCATGGAGACGGGAAAGACACACACACATAGATGCACACAAATGCATGCGATTGCACCCCGACAGCCCCCGTTTATTGATCTTCTTCAGCATTAAAAATCTGGTCACTGCTGCCACAAAGGCTTTTTATTTTAGCTGCGCTGGCAAAGTCTGCCTCAAGCTAAGCCAGAATTTAAAATATTTAACTCCTACATCACACCCGAGAAAAGGACAAGGATAAAAGCGCACACACAAGCAGTTTTAAACAGCAATAGGTGCAGCTGTTCAGAGCCACCATGTAAACCATGTTGATAAACTCACATCCAGGTTTATTAGTCGTGTAGGATCATCACTTTGGTGCAATTCTTTTCCCATCTATAGAAGTTTCCGTTTGATATGTGCTCAGATTCTAAATTTGACCCAGCTCACTACTCCTTAAGACAGTCTTACCGTGTTTGCATTACTGGGGCTGATTTGCTGGTAGTCAGTGGATTAGTCATGACTCTGCCTGGGACAGGCTGCTGTTTTTAGCATATTAAGGTTAAAAAAGGATACTCATGTGTAGAGAGGCAACTTGCAGTGTTTAATCCACCCGAGCCCTTTAAGCACACACTTTTACAGTAACTCTTATCTCTCTGGAGGTACTGTGCCTTTGACTTTCTCTGGTCTCGGTGCATGCAAAGCGACGCATCGAAAATGTTTCCCCTTTTTTGTTCTTGGGAAATTGTCAGTTTTCAGTTAGCACCAGGTGGTGGAGAGGAAATGGTCCGACCAGCTCTGCTCAAACTCCATTTCGAAATAATTTGTCCTGAAAAGGTCAAAGCATATTTCAGTGATTTCAAAATGCTTTTGCATTGTAGTGGAAACGTGCATTGCAAGAGCATTACTTATTAAATACACCAGCAGGCAGCCTCAACATGAGGCTTTCCTCATCCAGTTGAACCTGCTGCTGCTGCTCTTGTTTTTCTCCCGTCCAGCTCTGAAAGCTTAGCCCCTGCTCCGTCTGTGGCATTGTGCCGCCTTCTCGCTCCCTGTGTGTCTGCCTGTCCTTCTGCCTTTCTGTCTGTCTCTCTGTTGCGCTTGTGCTTGCTTTTTCTGAACGATGACACTGAGAGACAGCTGTAACGTGAGACGCCTCTCGATCCTGGCAGGAGCTTGGAAAGCTGAGGCATAAGGGAGGGAGAAGGCCTTTATCTAAGACCGGGGGTGCTGACCTCCCCTCATTCCTCTTCTCTCTTTCCCCTCCTTTTTTCTTCTCCCTCCCTCTGTGTCCGTTTGCATACTATATCCTCCCCCCACCAACAGAAGCCAAGACAGCACTCTTGTGAAGTGAAACAAGGAGAGAGTTTAGCCATATTGAAAACCTAATGGATGACATTGCATGTTTTGTCCGTTTTTTGTACTACTTTAATCTCCAGCATCTCTTCCATCATTAAATTGCGTCGGAGGAACTTAAGTTTTGTTGTCTGGGGATGACTTGTGTTCATGATCCGTTTGAGGACACGTCTTCTTTGTTTGTGTGCATGTAGTCGGAAACATCTCTGGACTCTAGGCTACGGTTGCTAAATCCTGTGTGAGAGCTCCCATGTGTAATCCAAACATTTAGAGCTAATTTAAGCATGCAGGCAGAAGCAGCATCCTTTAAAGAACAACAACTCCCCTCCCTCTGCAACCTCCGCTGTGTGTATCTGTGTGTGTCTGTGTGTGTGTCTTGTTGTCGCTGGAGGGAAATGAAAGTACTCAATCACTCACCTGTCAGAGTACTTCAAAGTCCGCCCATAACACAGTGGCGCGTGCGCACTCCCGGACGCGGACACATATGTGCATACACTCTCGCCCCTGAGGGTTTGACAGGACTGGCCCTTTATTGACTCCCTTGATAAAGGAGACAGCAGATCCATTTAATAGAAGCTTCACACACACGGGGGCTGAAATCAAAGTGGATTCACATCTGCTCTCCACACAGCTCTACTATATCCTTCCCTTTCTTGTATAGCAGAGCTGCTCATCATTTAAAAAAAAAGATGCTCCTTTGATAGGTGTTGAACTAAATTTTGTGAGCCAGTACCGATAGACATCATAGCGTTGGTTTTTGGCATGTAAAGCCAACTATTTCTACACCATGTATGCCAGAATAGCTCTGATTTGCCTCTTCTCCCCATCTTGGGGTATTGCTCAGAGTGTAGTGCAATAATGCCATGATGCAAGCCCAGCAGGGTTATAGGCATGTTCCATTGGCTGAGGTCCTTTGCTTCCCAGTTGGCTGTTTTGTGCTGAGTGTTTTGGAAGGCCACTTAGCTAAGAGACTGCTGGGTGGAGAAGTGACAGCTGTGCCGGTCATTGCTACTCTGACCTTCACGCGTCATCGTGACGGTCCATCAAGGCTGTAATGATACCCTGAACCTGTTGTGTACTCTCATGTTGGCCCAATTGTTCTCACCAGCGATGATGTGTTCATATAATGCTACTGATACTGCCACCCAAATGAAACAGCAAACAGACACAAACAAGGCCAAGTTTGTTATCTAAATCTGATTCATCTCGCAAAAAGAAGTAAGAAATAGAGGTAGATTGCTTAATGTGGCTATAGGCTCCCTGCCAGGGAGAGAAAAGTTATCGTGGCAACTCTAAGGCATGCATCCACACAGACAAAAGAAAGAAGCACACAATCAGGTCTGGTATTTTATATATTTTCTACCTCTCACAAATGGATCGCACTAATGCTCGGAGCTTTTTCACCGGTCTCAAAGTGCTTTACTTCAGCGCGTGGTGTAACGCGTTCCCTGGAGATGGCACTAGCTCCATCAAGTCAAGGAAGAAACCATTTAGCAGAATGACAAACACACATGTATTCAAGCAACGCGGCACCAGGAGGCTGGGAGGATTTGGATTGCACTTAGACAAACGTTTCTCACACAAGTTCTTTATTCCTCCTTTGCGCTCCTCTTCTTCTTCTTTTGCCCTGAACATACACTTACTGGTACACTAAAGTACTTGCACAGAGATTCCATTTTGTCAGCTTTCAGCCCCAGATCATGTAACGATAAAAGATGCTGCCCTGCAGTTAGACACTGCCAGTAAATCACAGGGCAAAGAAAGCTGGGAGAAGCACTTATTTTTAAGCAGCATGAGAGACCACACTGGGGCTGGGTTGGATTGGGGGGGAAGTGTTGAGACAGATAGGGTAAAACAGGGGGAGAGAGAGAGAGACAGAGGGAGCTTCTTTGTGCACTGTGTACTAGGATTGTGTGTGATGAAGAGATGAATCACTGCTATTTAGGGATTGGTTTCCTGCAACTGATTGTGTGACGACTTGGTGGCGGACAGACTGTCAAGACTTGCCTGTTTTGTTCAAGGGGCTTCAGGAAAATGTCTGCGGCCAAGTCTCGCCTAACTCACTCCCACAGGCACCGGTGAGCCAAAGATGAGCAGAGACAACAGAGACAAACACCGCAGTGGTGTCGCTCGTCTAACAGAGCATCAAATATTAAAGTGAAATAGATTTTTAGGCTAATCTCAATGTTTTTTTTTTTGTAGAGTACATTTGTTAGTCCATGCTTCAATACTAAACGGTTTCTTTCTTTCTTTCTTTCTTTCTTTCTTTCTTTCTTTCTTTCTTTCTTTCTTTCTTTCTTTCTTTCTTTCTTT
>JAUZNJ010038511.1:0-11066 GCA_034780135.1 Jordanella pulchra
AATACATAAACTAATCTGAAATTCTTTTATTTTCTTTTTTTTCCTTAAAAAAAAAAAACAATATGCAAGTCTTTGCATTTTACATGCCCCTTGCTTTTTCAGTAATTGTTTACATCAAATACAAACATCTAAAACTGCAACAGTTATAAACAGACACTACATGTAAAGAAACACATACAAATAATTCAAAATATAGCCAATTTTTATTTCAAAATCAAACTTGGTAGCACCTTTTTCAAGGGTTATGGTCAGATCAGGTATAAAAAAAATGTATACATTTTTTTTTTTGCAACAAACAAAAGAATTGAGACTTCTTCAAATACTGTTGGTCATCTCAACAGATATTTCCATATTTGACTCATCAACATGCAGGCAATAGTTGCATCAGACAAACATTGTAAAGACCGTCCTACCAAAGAAAACACAACCTCATAAAAAAACAAACAAAAAAAAAACATACGTTGTACTGAGTTACAAATGAGTACAAAAGATTTAATTGCGGATTCACGCTTGCTTGTAAATTACATTTACAATAACTGAACAGGTTTGAGTTCATTTTTAATCAGTAAAAGGTTTTATAGGCACGAATAAACCGTGAAAACACAAGGCCAGCCTCAGTATAGGCAGAACGTATCACAATATAAAATGCTGAGCATTAACAAGTCTTGGACAATTATAGGTTTATATTGGCCAATAAATATATAGAGAAAAGGAAAAAAAAAAAACACTTGGCAGTTTGAAAATATCAAATTTAATAGCTTCAAGTGTTGCACTGCAAGTACCACAGCGGCTGGCATCCCACCCTCCCCCTTTTTTATTCCTGACAGTGTTTTTTTCTCACGCTCAGCATGACGTTATCGGGGTGTAGAGACCTCAAACAAAACAAAACAAAAAAAATCTCTGCTCAGGCGAAACGCTTTTCTCTGTCCCCCGTTTCCAAAGGCACAGTTTTTACTTTCAGCACTGTCGATATAAAACAAGTGCAAGTTGTTTATCATTTGGAAAGAAAGAAATACAGCAACCAATGAAGTCCTGTCTGAAAACATTAACGATCATCCCATGTGCCGGCATATCCAGTGTAACTGTTAATTACCCAACCCGTTACCAATAATACCAATCTGAACATTCATTATCTATATTGCATGTTTTCGAAAAAAAAACAAAACAAAAAAAACGGTGTTTACAGCACAAATGAGTAAATATCTGCTTTGTTTTGATGTACATAAGCATACAGCAACATTTACAGTGGCACGGAAAAGTATTCACCCCCTTACAGATTTCTCCAGTTTTTGCTTTTTTGTCTCAAATTCAGATCTTCCTCTTTAGCAGGGCAGGAACAAACAGCTATCAAGTGTCTGTGACGATGGATGGGGATTTTTTTTTGACATCAACATGAAAGTTTTGGGCCCAGTTTGCAGAATTGGTTTAATGTAGCTGTTCTGAAGGGCTTTCAAATATTAAGGATCCAACCAAAGCTAATGCTACAGCATCTTGTTTGGATGATTGGGCTTGAAGTGAAGAACTGATGGGCATAGATTATTCTTCTGGTTGTATTGCTAGAGAGCAGAATCAATCGCTCCGTTAATTACAGGAAGTCGTCCCACAAAGTCCCAGACCATCATACTACCCCTACTTGATTGTCTTTTGATGTGTTGATTTGAACCAGATCCAACTAAATGTTCCCCTTTTTCTCAAAGTCTTGGGATTCACCAAGATCAATCAGGTGGAATCTGATGCTGGGAGGATTCAGTTGTTGGGCTTGTTTATACCAGAGGCCCAGAATAATCAAGCCTGCTGTCCAAACCTGCCAGCAGCTCTAAAGTTTCCAAATAGTTGCATTTCTGTCTAGTCAGTCCACAAAATGTTTGGTTAAGTCTTGGGAATCTTCAGCACCATGGAGATCTCCCACTGAAGCCATCTCATGAACACTTTAACATCACAGCAACTGAGGTCTGAAAGGTTTTAGATATTTGGCCTAAATAAATGAATGCGCTCCTGGAATAATTTTGGTAGACTGCTCTCTACTTTGAAGCTTCATCAGTGTTCCGAGTTTTGTCAAGGCTTTGTAACCCTGACAAGTTGTATTAATGCTGTTTTTTATGTATTTATTTGTGTTTTTTTACACGCTGCATGTTGTCAGAGAGGTACCACTTCTAAGTGTTTAGAACTTAGTGTAGCTGCAGTTAATTTTTCCTTCCTTTTTAACAAAAGAATAGGTTGGTTTCAAACAGCTTTTTCTTTTTTAACAAATAAAATCACAATCCAACATTTCCTCATGTTATTTCTGCCTGGTCTAAAAAAAAAAAAAAAGTGTCCAATGATCTGAAATGTGAATTGAAACCAAAGAGAAAAGTAGAAGAAATCTGTACAGTGGCTGAAACTTTTTCACAGAAGTGCACATCTGCCAACCACAAGAGGTACAACATGTTATTACTGAACTGGGTTGCATAGAGAAACAATGTTCAGCATTTAAAAATAGATTTCCTTACATAAAAAGGAATCTATAAATGTATAAAAATCTGGTGGAATTAAAAAAAGTTGTATTGTTTTCACTCTTGTTCCTAAAAAGGCACAATAAACAAATCATGTCCAAAAGTCAATAGAAGGCAGGCAGACGTCTGCTTTGGCAAAAGATCCACTTTTCATATCTATACCAGCTGGAGTGATTGTGACAGGATGGCTTTGGTTGACTCCCAGTCTTTCTTGTAGTGCTTTTTTTGTTTTCTTTCTTTTTTTTTAAGTGGTTGTCATTATCACCAGGTGTGGGGTAGCTCCCCAGCTGCACAGTGACATGAAGGGAAAATGTGAGGTTTTTTTTTCTTTCTTTTCTTCTCTCTCGGTGTATGTGGATCTGGTGTATAAGTAGAAGGAGGTGCGGTAGCTGGGAGGGAACTACTGTTCCCGAAGCTGGTCCAGCTGGGTGTAAACGTTATCGGCTTTACTGAGCTCCTCAAACAAGGGCAGAAGGTTAAGCAGCTCGGTATCGTCCGCGTCGTCAAACCAAGACACCACGGGAATCTGAGGGATGAAAGGAGACTGATCGTTAACTGACAGGGATACAAAAAAAAAAAAAAAGAGTGCAGGAGATAATGATGGTATGAAAGCATTGAGTTATCATGTTATCAATGATTACCTTGATACAATGAAATTAGCATCGTTATCATTAACTGAATATTATAAGCAATTTATAATTAAAATTAAATAGTAACATCTACAGCTGGTAAATAAATGCATCTAGATTATTGCGGATATATTAATTATACTCCATTGCTTAATTTTCTTCCCACATTGTAGTACTCTTTTTGATAAAGTTTTGTTTCTGCTTTTTTTATTTTCTCCTCTATTTTTTTTTTATTTCTTTATACCAGCACACAGCATTTCTTCCATTTGCTCATAAACCACTGTCACCTGTTATTATTTCTTGTTTTTATGAATTTGCGTGTAGCAAACAATCATTTTCTCATTGAACTTTAAAAGCTGTTTTGTTCTATTTTAGTCTTTAACATTTTTAAAAACTGCTGATATTTTTTTTCTAAAGTGCCAAATGTGTTTATTTTTTGTTTAACAGATGATTAGAGGCCTCCTTCCAGCCAGCTACTCAGCAGTGGGCAGATCTTTCAAAATTTTCTTTCAAATCTTAGTGAAAGAACTTCCAACCATTCTGGTGGTATAATCAAAAATAAATGATTTTGAAAGCTGAGTTCAGTACTGCTGACCGTCCCAAACACAGACTGCTTGTGAACGATTTGTTTAAATAACAGCTTCCTTTTAAAGAGGATTAAAGCTGAAAGCAGAAATGCCTCAGAAGTCAGTATGACTGGGACTTTAATGTCGACTAGAAGAGAAACTAGAGCATCTGATCAGTAAATGCATTATACCTAAAGGCTAAAAGGCCGCGTTAACAACAACACTCTTTGGTGTGGAAGTTGGTTACTAAAGAAAGAAGAAACTATGTTACCCATAAGAAAAACGTCACAGGAAGCATCCGAGGTCCCAGAAGCCATTCTCCTGGGTTTACAGGGAATAACATCTGCTGCTTATTCTAATCATTTAAAACCCGAAGATTTTGACAGATGTTAAACTAAAAAAAAAGAGCAAAACATGAAGGTGTGGTCCTGTTTCACTCTTTTAACCTCTGAATGTTATGAAACTTGTTGGATGTTGAAATGTCAGTTGAATCAAGGGTCAAGTTCTCTATGAAAAAACAAACAAACACCCATGCTTACAGCTACTGAAGCTAACCATGCTAACTATGCTAAAGGGAGTGAGGATAACATGAAACGTTTTAAAAATAAAAGTAGATTTTTTATTTATTTTAATACAGAAATTGCTTTGTTATTCATAATGTGATACGAGAAAACCAGAAAGTATTTTTACAGGGGCTATAATATGAAGTATTTGTAGATATTAAAAGAAAAACTGATTTGGCTTGAATCAGTATTAAATATATTTTGTAAGTTGAATTAATGATAAAAGTAAACTAAAAAAAGAACCAGACATTTCTGTCTAAGCTCAGATTTATGGTTTTGTGAAATTTCAAGCTTTTGCCAATAAATTTAACCAATTCAGATTACTTTTAAAAAATATAACGTGATTAAAATAAAAAAAAAGCTTTCTTTCAGGCGTCCTGTCATGAGAGCATTCAACATAACACAGGGCTTTTTAAAACACTTTAGCATCTCGTATTAGCATTTAGCAAAAAGCAGCTAACCTCATTTTCTCTGTATGAATTTATCAGAGATCCTTACTTCAACTCAGAGATTCTCAAAAGGTTTCCAGCATTTTCTAACCAGAGATGCTTCATGAAAAACAGGTTAATGACTAAAAGGGGAAAAAAATCAAAGGGAATCTGTGCTAAAAAGTTTAGTCCTTCTGTCGTCTCCTGGAGGTTTTACTTTCTATTAAAGCCTGAAAAATGTTTTCTAATTAGTTTTTTTAATTAATTTTTTTTAGCTCCAACCAGCTAAATGTTGAAGGGTGATTAAGTTTAAAATCATCAGTTTACCACCAGCTGCTGCCTTGATGCGACATTAAAGAGAAAGTATTCAGATCCGACATGAAAAGATTTTTTTCTTTGTTTTTCTGGTTTAGTCAATAAATGACATTTTATTTACTCTTTTATTATTCTATTAT
Organism: Jordanella pulchra; assembly: GCA_034780135.1. Classification (NCBI taxonomy): domain Eukaryota; kingdom Metazoa; phylum Chordata; class Actinopteri; order Cyprinodontiformes; family Cyprinodontidae; genus Jordanella; species Jordanella pulchra. The sequence continues at coordinate 5,134 of JAUZNJ010038511.1, forward strand.
TTTTTATTTTCCCCTTTTTAAGCTTTACATTTATACAGCATGAAATGAAGTCAAATTTGCCTTTGACTTAAACAAGTCCTCATTGACAGCCTGTTGAATCTGTGGAAAAAATTTAAAATTTGACTGTTTCTGTTTTAATTAAACGGATTCTGTCTTTTTTTCTTCTTTATTGGCTTAAAGTTCTTTTAAGATTAGAAAATGTTGCGGCTGCAAAATAGTATGTAAATCTTTCAGTGGTTGTTTTCTTCTGCCATCTAAGGCTGCAAAAAACAATTATTTTGCTAATCGATTCGATTAATCTATTAATTATTTTTTGATTAACTAATTTTTAATCGGGTAGCAAAAGGTTCCTTAAAAAAGATTTTTTTTACAAAATTAAAAGCGGAAACGTTTCCACTTGAAGAGTTCTTAGTAGAGCATATTGACATTTTTTTTTTTAAATCTTAAATGACAAACATTTTGGTATAATTAGTGCTCTTAGCAGCTAAAGGGATGTTCCATAGTCTCTATACTCCAGTTACCAATTAATCGATTACTGAATAAGGTGACGATTATTTCAATATTTGATTAATCCTGATTAATTGTTTCAGCCCTTCTCTCATCTCCTCTATACTTGGATCTTTCTGTGACCTTTAACATTTACAGTCATTCGTGTCCAGATTGAGCTCTGCTGCTTTGAGACTCATTCTAACAGGTTAGACATGATATTAGCATGAAGCATGCTGGCTAATAACATCTTTATTAATATTTGTGGCAGCCTATAAGCAGCTGCTATCAAGTGATTGGTCCACAGTTTTTCATTATATCTTCTTTTTTTTTTATTTAAAATGTTTGCAAGCAGATGTGTGGAATGGATCAAAAGAGCAAAGCACCAACTCACAGCATTATGAGGGTGAAAGATGTATGAGGCAGGGGAGTTATCCAAGATGAGGGTCCTGTTGAGGTCCCTGCCCAGACGGCTCAGGTCTTTTACGTAGCAGCCCTGGTGGAACACACAGGATTCCCGGAACAGCCGGGCCCGAAACACGCCGCCCTGATCCAGCAGGTCCGTCACTGGGTCTGCATACTGAGGGAAGAGCGGGGGTGTGCGAGGACACACTAATGAAGAACTTTCTATGGATTGTGCGAGCTTTTTATGTGTCTAATAAGGTGCCTAGAAAGTTGTTAGGCAGTTCTAAAAAAGAAAAAAAGGAACTACGAGACAAGAGAAAGCAGAACAATATCTGAAGGATCAGGAGTTAAATCAGCCAAACAACACTTGATTTGCTGAAACACATAAAAGAAAAAGTATATAAATAAAGATGGAGTTCAGGATCTGTTTTGGTACCTTAGCAAGACTGGCTGTAAACAGCACACATTCAAACATTTCTCCCATTCTCCGCAGGAACTCATCCACGTACGGCCTCTTCAGAACATACACCTGGAGAGGCACACAGGCTGTAAGCAAATCGGTTTCACTTTCATACAGCTAACACCTCTACAAGCACACAGCTAGACATCAGCCGCTCATGACCCATTCCTGAAACAAGTAATCAAGAATAGGCCGTGCCAGCGTGAACCAGCCTATCCTGGATTACTTGAACCAGGCAGAGGCCCACAAGGGATTCCTTAAGGCACATCATGACCACTTCATTAGGTTTCCACATGCTCATAAATCATAAACAGGGATGTTCAATTTCCTCATGTTCAAAGAAAAAGAAGTAATTCAGTTGAAGCTATTTTCCTTTGCTGTTGCTTCCACTTTCTGTTCAACATCTGGCCAGCAGGTGGATCCGTCTGCACATCTTTGGGCCCTGAGACCCACCCCTGTTCAAAAAAACACAAGCCGACCCCGCATCACAGCAAACACGGTCGTTTACCTGGTGTGTGGTCCCCTCTATCTCCACCGGCACGATGAAGTCCGCATTACTAATGGGCTGAAGGGAGAAGACAGAGGGAGAGGAGGGGGTTGGCACGACGTGTACATTCACATGGCATTACATAACAACCGAGCAGCGGGACGCACAGTCCTCAGCGCTGGTGTGAATCACAAAGCAACAGCCCTGACTGAAGGGGGGATTCTGCCCCTCGGACACATGCGGAGGATTTTAATGCAGGAACTCTTCAACAAACACGTAAAAACCACAACAGAAACCACACTTTTCACGTAAAATCTGAGCGCGTCCGTACCTTAAATGAGCTGTGCACCAGGGTCTCGTCCAGGTCTATGACCACGCAGATCTTCCCCTGGTCCTCGGCCTTCACCTCAGGCAGGAGGCTAACTTCCGACAGCTGAGGACACAGATCGGGACTTTATGTGACAACGCTGTTTGGAACACGACCCGGTCCCTATGAGGCAGATATTTATCTGAAAATCAATCCAGAGTAATTTGATGTTCTCTCTGGGAAAACACGATTACATGAGTTGAGTTTCAGGGAAAACAGAGACGACTATCTCCTTTAACGGCACCTGAAGGAAATCTTTATGTGTCTTTGCTCATATTTCTAAAACCAATCGAAGTGGAAACAGTGGTGTTATTTTCAAGATGTTCATATTTTGACTCTGAAGGGGATTTCTTCTTTAAAATATTACCTAGCATAAAATTAGGCTGAAGAAATAGGCTTTCTTTAATGCTGTAAGCAGGCCACTGAGAGCTAAAGATCCTCCTATCGCTTTTATTTGATCTCTATGGGAAATCAGGCATGAAGAAGAAGCATAGTTCATTAATATTCCTCCAGTGATCCTGTTATGATCATTATTTATTAGCCTCCTCAGAGGATCAAACGTGATCTACAGCCATTATCTGCACCAATGGTCCATTAATGCATAAACAAGACATTCAGCTTTGCTTTTAAAGCGACTGTCGTACTGGCCTTGATTTTTTGAGTGGGAAATGCTAAAAGTCATGGAACATGACTAAAAACAAGGGTTAACCACAAACAAATATACATCTGGAGCGTCTCCTTTGTGCCGTCGCTCAAAGTCAAGCATAAAGAGTCAGAGCGACAGAAAACCATCTGTTTATGGTTCCAGCTCGGACGTATAATGTAACCTCAACAAATGCAAAGAAACAAAACAAAGGAGTCTGATCCGGAGATGTTCAACTCCCGTTACCTTGACGACCGTCCCATTTTCCTGTGACTCCAGCAGGCCATGTTGGGAAAGCGGCGGCAGTTGGGAAGGCAGCGGTGGCGGTTTGGGGCCATCCTGGACTTTGAGGCAGCAGAAGAGGGCTTTGAAGATGTTACAGCTCCGAGGCTGTTTCAGCGCAGAGCGGCTCACCTGGCCTGTTCAGCAAAGAGAGAAAATGGGGGAGACTTTTATGGGGGGGAAGAGACTCGGAGATCAGCTTTGAATCTCACAACCCACATGGGATAAAGATTGTTTCACCAGAACAAAACAAAAGTGCTTCATTTAGTTTATCTAGATACAATCTGCCTGTAAAATCTGCGTTGAACTTCCTATTTTCCTAAAAAGCACCTCCTTCCGTCTAGATGCACAGCACACAGACCCATCCACAAAATCTGTTTTTAATGCGCCTGCCTCTGCTGCTTCTGCTGGAAATGGCTGCTACAGGTTACATAATCACAGAGGGCGGGAAAACCCACACTTTTCAGAGAGAGAGAAAAAAAAAAAACACAGACAGAAAACATCCAGGCTCCTTAAAAACTCTGGGGGCCTTTCCTTTCAGGGCTGCCTGAATTCAGCCGGAAACAGCCCCGGTCAGTGAGCCAGACAAACCAAACCGCCACTCGCTGCCTTTGATCGCCCCCCCGTTAAGACCGCCGTCCCAGCTCCACGCAACACCTGTGCCGAGTAGACAAAGAAAGGGGAGGAAGACATTCTTGCCAGTCCCCTCCGGGGGTTTACTTGTGAGGACTTGCAAGCAGAGTTTAAAAGCCATCAATATTGTTTCACTGTTGAAATAAACATGAAGAGGAGGAACGGTGAAGCAAAACGCAGGGATGGAAAACTGAAATGAATCAGGCAGTGAAAGACTTCAGCTTCTCTCATTCAAAGAACTAAAACATAAAAGAAACAATATGTGTGGCAGGTTTCATGACAAGAGTACTGCTAAATCCAACTGAAAAACGAGCTATGTTATAAATCAAGGTGTAACTCCATAAAGTTTATCAGAGTTGCGGGTAGATGTGCTTTAAAAAAACGAAACTGATAGATAGAGCTGCTTGATTTCACTAATTAGAAAAAGGAAATATTTTTTTCAGTATTTAAGATTTTTATTGGATTACAAATGACACGCAGAAACCAAACAAAAAAAAAAAAGGAGAGAGTCTGATTATGATCTTCAGCTGATCGGCTGCAGCGTCTGAAGAGTTAAGCGCCAATGTATGCTATAACATTTATCAGATTTTATTCACCTTATAAAAATGCACCTAAATCAATGTTTTTAGAACATTTGAATGTAAAATAAAACACGAAGTTCTTAGATTTTATGCATTTAAGAAACAGGAGATAAAAATTATTATTTTTAAAATATTCAATAATAGTTGCATCTCAAAAACAACCAACCTAGAGAATGAGCTCTGATGGTTGCTGCTCTGAAAGCCTAATGCAAACAGCCCTGTTACACAACGCCATGTTCAGACAAAGCGCGCTGCAACTCAATACAGTAACTGCAGATAAGCATGCAACCTTTTTTTTTTTCCTGTTTTAGAAGAGGTTATGGTTAAAGATTTAACTCACACATTCGGCATTTTAATCAGCCTTTTCAAAGCCAGGGAAAGGAGATGCATGACATAACAGAACTCCCCTTCATGTAAAAAAAGACAGAGAAGATTAATCTCTGTAAGGTTTATCAGTGACAGACAGATGGGTCCAAAATATCACCCAAAGCCCACACAATATAAGAAAAAAAAAAAACTAATAATACAAGCCAGAGAATGTGATACTCTAAGGCTGGATTATGTTCTATGGATAAAACATGAAGCAAGAGGTTGAATTAGGAAGGAAAGCGTTCTGTTTAAGCCCGAGCAAAGTGTGCAAACAACCAAATATTTTAAGCAGCGCTACGGTTGGCGTGCTGAAGACAGGAGTGTTTATGCATTCCGCTGTGAGCAGCGCGGCACCTGATTGTTCCTCATTATAACCAGCAACCAGCAGAAAGCATCCCAGCATTCATGTATGGCAGGATGCACACCCAGTTCCTGCTCTGTCTGTCTCATTTGAGCCGAGAATCAGCAGCAACTGCACACATACAGCTACCACAAGAGTTACAGTAACAGAGCTGCTGCTGGGAGGACACGGGATGGTGCCCTACAAGCTGGAAACAGGAAACAAACCCCAGGGGAATAAGTCCTTCTCTTCTTTTGCAAATTAAATTAATTTTTTATGTTATTATGAATTATTACTGGGAGAAAATGTAGCAAAATCACTAAAACAAAAGTCAAAACATCAAACATTTACCAGGTTTAAGTTTGGGAACGGATGGGAGACACACATAATCTTAGGTTGGCCCATCAAAACCAAAAGCACCAACAAGTTACATTTTTCTAAAACCCTGCGATGAGATTTAGGCTTGTTATTGTTAGACTATTCTATACTTACAACAAAAACCCAGCTTGTTTTAATTTTAACGTTAGAACGTGCTTTATATGACTTTCCAAGTGATTACTAAGCTACAGCTGTAGGTGAGGCCAAGACTCAGTGACAAGGACAGAAAACACATAAAATTATAATAAATGATACACAGCAATATGTACCCATGTATGGGATACTACCTGCTATAATTACTAACTAATAAAATATTTTTATAAGTAAAAGTTGCAGCAATGAGCCAATTACCCGTATCAATCTTGTATAAGGTTACAGTATTAAAACTGTTGACGTTGTCACCATAACATTTATTTAAAATACTATAATAAACACAATAAAGTCCCTCCGAAATATGTTGCTGCACACTGCACATCTGCTGGCTGAAAAAAAGACTCGTATA
>JAUZNJ010038512.1:0-11065 GCA_034780135.1 Jordanella pulchra
ACTGCGGCGTAGAAGCAAGGTCTGGCAGCTGCTTAAGTAGAAGGATCTCCTGATGAGCTGAAGATCCTCAGGTGCGTAGAAGGCTCCAGCCCAGGAGACCCACGGCGCGGTCTGCTGGAGAAAAGGTGGCAGACAGGCTCCGGATCTCAACAACAACAGTAAGGTGACCTATCAGACAGGTGGCTCAAATAAAAAACGGTAGGGTGGAAGCAAATAAGCAGAGGTTGTTAATTCAAATAAAAATAGAAAGCAGTTAAAAAAATGAGACACCTTGAAATAAATTGGCCCAGAGACTGATTTATAGTGTCCATCCTCAGATGTCAAGATAAATATTTGTCCTAAGGCAGTTTACAGGTTAACTGGTACATCTGTGTGAAGCCAGATGATCAGCACATCCCTTTTGTTGTCAAAAACACCAAACAGCCAGTATAATACGACTGCCTTCTGAAGATCACATGCTGTTGCCATTTTTATCGCAGGAAGAAGTCATAGCTTTTCTCTCCCAGTCCGTCGAGCACCCTTGATCTCTCCTCTCTTGACTGTCTGTCTTCCTCTGTCTCTTCTTGACAGTTTGACAGTGTGATAACGGTGCAGAGACGTCCTCAGTCTTGTGTGGTGATGTCAGCAGGAGTGAGATGTCTGTCTTAGCTCCACTGATTTTGCTCTGTGTGAGGGTGTGTGTGTGTGTGTGTAGAAGCGGGCGGGTATTACTGACATTGTGGGGACAAATTTTCATCAGTCATCGTAGGGACCAACTGTTCTCGTGGGGACTAATGTCTGGTCCCCAGGCTTACAAAGGCTGTTTTAGGGTTAGGTGTTAATTTTAGGACTAAGGTGTGAATTGATTTTAGATTAGGGTTAGGTATGAACCCATAATGGTTAGGTTTAGGGTAAAGCCATTGTTAAGCTATAGAAACGGATTAGAAATGAACGGAAGTCGATGGAAAAAGTCCACAAGGCTAGAGACATGGGATTGAACGTGTTTTTTAATCTTTCAGACAAGGAATACATTTAGAAATTACTAGAAGCTTATTTATTAGTAAACGTCCAAAAAACAACATTTTACATACTGTACTTAAAATTGTATTACACAGCAATTGATCAAATAGGCAATACTGATCAAATTAAATGTCATACGCATAGGGTAAATACTTTGTAAATGTAGTAATTTTTCTTTCAGTTGTTCCATGATGGCCATTGATGAAAAATACACACTAGAGAAAAAACACACTTATATAAATGCTTACAGGTAAAAGGAATGACAAAGGGAATAAAGGTTAAACAAAGAGAAGGGGATGTAACAATTGAAAACCAAGAAGCAAGTTGATTTTATAAAGCATAAAGTCAGACAGTGTTATGATGTGCCATATTGGACTTTTTGGTTCTGTTTAAGTTTTCATTTTGGGGACTCAGTTATGCTTTAATTTGTGTTATTCTGAGTTGTTGTCAAGATTTATATCATTTTTGAATTCTTTGTTTTACTCGTCCTTGATTTTTTTCTTCAACTTATCTATTCAGCATTTTATTGTATATATTTGTTCCTATCATATCAAGTAGACTGGAGGCATTATAACTTTATCATAATGGCATAAAGGAAATGGTTTATACATACCAAAATATCCCAACAAATAAGGCTTATCCATTCGTCGCACCTTTATTTCACAGTGCTCTTCCATCTCCACTGTTCGTTTCCTATTTAATACTGCACAGCCATCGGTATTGGTAATGTATTGCTTGGAGAGAGCTACGTCCTTCTCATTGTGAACACAAACAATACATTTTCTTGCTAGTTCTATGTCATTATGTGCCTCAGGCCCTTTGCTATTGGAACCTGTTTACCGTCTGTACGTGCGATCAAAGCCGGCTTCGTCTCTGTTGCATGTATCCCCCCAAACACACTCACTCACACGCACACACGCGCGCATACACCCACCCACCCACACACACACACACACACACGTTGGAGTTTGATGTTATTTTCCACAGTGAGCTAATTGTCTCCAGGGCTCAGTTCTCTCATCCTTAGACTGCTGTTGGACATTACAGTGCTACATTGTCCCTGTGAAGGCTTTAATGAAGAGTTATGAGAAGCTAGATGTTTGCTGTTGCAGAAGGTATGAAGAGAGGATGTCTGTAGCTAAAGGGCTGTGAGAAATTCAGAAAAGAGTCTCCAGTTTAATTGAGGAGTCTGAGGGAGCAAGAGAGCAGGTGTTGGAATTAAAGAAATGGATGGAAGGCAAGAAATCAGCTTTCGTCAAACTTTTGTTTCTTTATAACTGTATGGTTAAATTTCTGTTACTACAACATAATCATATTTATTGATGCATGCTGGTATACCTAACTCCACAAAACTCCTACAGGACAACCTCTCTTAGTAACATACTCTTATTTGGCCTAATGCAACAACATTTTTTGTATTCTTGTCATAATTTTTTCTCTTACTTTCTCTCCTAACATGGGCTTTTATGAACGAGACATGTCATATTCAGCAAATGTTATTAACTTTAGTAAATGATCCTAAATGAGCCTCCTAAACTTGACGCACTCCACCTGTGCGTGAGTGAACATGCTTTCCATAGAGATGTCAATCGGCATGATTACCACCCCGATTATTCCATATAAGGCTACAACTTCCACCGCCTCTGTAAATAGACATGCAGGTGAAATGGCTTTGAAGACGAAGAAGAATATTTCTAAAGGTTTGCAGATTGAGCTTCAGTGCTGACTGAAAACTGAGCAGCATAATTAAAGGACCAGTAAAAAAACAAACATTGGGGAATGAATACCAAGAGCTGTAAAAACTATGGTTATTCTGTTACAGAAGCAAAAGTAAAATAAAAGAATAAAAATAATATAAAAAGAAAAATCATTTGATTTGAAAATAGGCAATAAAATTACTGATGGATGCAAGAGGTGCAACATATGGTTTAAATATTTAATCTGAGTTCAAGATCAATCAGCATGATAATGTTCTGCTAAATCTCCTTTTAATACAAACCCATGTACTGTACATCTCCAGACCACATCTCTTATCCCTTCATCTCACTCCCCTTCTCTTTCTTATGCATAAATATAAATAAGATGTTAATGGTAAAACTCTATTTAATGAAGTCCCACATATTTTGCTTTTAGTGTTATAACAAAGCCAAGGATCTGCGATGGGGGGAAATGAATGTAAGTCCCACCTTTAGAGGAACTATCCATAGATTTTCAGATGTTATTTCAGTAGTACTTTGATCTCTGCTGTTCTTTCTTTTGACAAAATGACAAAAAATTAAATAAGTGTCCCCTGGATACTGACATGCCAGCTGCAGGTGTAGTTATTGATAGTTCTGTTATCAGTGAATAAAAATGTAATTTATAACTGCAGAGCTGCATAATATATAATGATGCAACCTAATAAAATGAACAATTGCTTCTAAGTAAAACATATGTAGTTATCTTTTTAAAAACTAGGTTTGGATAACAGCTGACTACGTCAAGTCTGGAGCTCTTGTAAAATTTATTCGTACCTGATAGAGGATTACAAATAGGAGAAAAATGTTAGATTTTTGCATATCTTTCTCCTAAATCCCTTGTACAAACAATTTAAGAACAAATTCGTTTGTCCTAAACGGATCTTGCATGTGGCACATTGTGTGAAATTGGTATTCAGGATGTTTTACCCTCAGGTTACCTTGAGGCATGCCTACAAATTTAGCATGAATCTTGAAACCAGTTTATGTACATAGAACTATATCACAACACATCCTCTCAAGGTACTTTACAAGTCCTTTTAATCAAAATTGAACTTGACTTGTGGCTGTATAACTGTAGTTAACACAAAATCTTACTAAGAACTAGAGGTGATGCTTCTTTAGGTTTTAGGTTTGTGTCATTTGCAGATGGGAATAGTTACATAATAGTTTTTTTGATGGAAAATCATGGCTCAAGTACCAGCTGGGATTTCATAAAAAGAACTATAGGTTTTAGAAATGATAGGATGGGGAGTTGTACCTTCTGAAAAATTCTGGCCTAAATAATACATGTCTAACCCCTATAAACTTACATTACTAAATTGCACAATTGCCTTCTTTTTACATTGCATAAGAACAAAAGGCCACAGAAAAATAATACATCACCAAAAAAACATTTAAGACTGTTACACAGAACATTTGATTTCTAGTAATGTCTTGTAACCACTTATTGTCTGGACAAGTTGTACATTTCCATCTTATGGGAAGCCATGCCCTACGCTAAGTATATATGCACTTGGGACATTGTGACGCTATTTTTTACGACCGCTGTTCAAATATTGCAACTCAATAATAACATTATGTGATCTCATACAACATTATGAATTTTGTTTGCACTGACATCATGTACTCACATCATTGTGCATTTTGCTTGAAAACAGTGAAACTGAAGGAATAACCTACTTTCTGACTAATTTAGACAATAATTATCAGACCACTTGGGGGGCACTGACAAAATTTATTTTTCACCTTCCGGATGAAGAGTTTATGCTTTGATATATTAAAAAAGTAAATGGGATGCTGATGTTGTCTCAGTATGAAATTAATTTACTGGTCTGAAACCTCCGCCACCATCTCCCTCCATATTTGTTCAGCTCAAAATGAGTCCTCTGCAGAACATCTTCATGTAATATACAGCAGTAAAGCACCAAACTGCAGCTTAGAGGATACTGGCCGGAATGAACATGACTAATATTCAATATGTTGATGCATCATAATTTTCTCCAGCTGAATAAAAACAAAACTGAGGTAGTTTTCGGACCAAAGGAGGAGAGATCCAGAGTTAGCTCACAGCTTCAGCTACTACAGCTAGAAAACACTGAATATGGCTGAATTCTTGGTGTCATGATGGACGCATACCTGAACCTTCAGAGACACATAAAGGCAGTTACTAAGTCAGCCTTTTACAGCCTGAAGAACATTTCCAGGATTAAAGGACTAATATCCAAGCAGGATCTTATCGTGTTTTTATCTCTAATTGCTTTGAATCTATTTTTTATTTTTCTTCTCTTTTATTTTTTAATTCATGTAAAGCACTTTGAATTGTCTATGTACTTAATTGTGCTATAAAAATAAAATGGCCTTGCCTTACTTGGAAAAAGTAATTCAAATGAAATATTGAGTACCTACTGCCTTATTTTTTCAGTATATAATTTGAAATGCAATTTTAATGCAAACTATTTCTGAATTAAACCCCCCAGTAGGGCTGGGTTATGTCACTTAGCCTTACATCGAAGATAGCGAAGGACTTGATTTTTTACATTTAGATCCACATAAATCGGCAGAAGATGATTAAAAAGAATTCAATATTTTATGATAAGTTTACAGCTTTCAGAAACGCTATCAACTGTAGACTTTCTAAAGTCCATGCCAGCCATTTCTCTTAAAAACGTATTGTGAGTGTAGAAAAAACAAAACAAAAACATTCATTTCCTACTGATCTGAAATATTTGTCTGTGTGAATGACTGAGATAGGCTTTGGGATTCTAGATGAGGGTGGCAAGGTCAGGCCTTTGAGGATAGAGAAGGCTTATTTTGTCCTCTTTCAGGCAAGAATCTTTTTTCTATAACTTTCTTTATTCAATCTGCCTTCGCTATCGTCTAAATGTCAGCCAGCCTGAGAGCAAAACAGACAAAGATAGAGGGAGATCCAGTGTCCTTTGGGAGGAAAGCTGCTGAAAGCATACATGATGACACACTTCCCATTCAGTCTGATGAGCTATTGAAAGGCAATATGACATTTTGCAATAATACACCCTATAGTCCCAGAGTTTAGGGATATTAAACAATATTCATAAATTTGTGATGTCTGGCATTTATTGATGTTTGCGGCAACGTTTTCTGTCAAATCATTCCTGGTTTCGTTTCTCTTATTTGCCAGGAAATGTAGCAGAGCTTGACAGTGTTGAACCATGACATGGAGCAGTGGGAAGAAGATATATTACCACATTGTTTAGGTCAAAGAAAGTAAAGGGCTGGAGGGAATGATGTGACAAGATTTATCCTGCAACTCCCCCATAATTATGAAAAATGATCTGACGGGTAATCACGCACTCTGTGATTGTCGGAGTTATAAAACACCAACAACTGAGTTCAGACTTCAGCTTTGTGTCCTACTTACAGTGGAATTTCAGCTACATCATCTCACACGTATGCCTGCAAAATCAGTTTGAAATGATGAGAAAAATGATTCAGTTGACACACTTTCCCTAGAGTGATTGTTTGAAAACTCCCAAAACTGCCTTTTTCACTTAAAGCTCAAAATGCGTATATGAGTGTGTGTTTGTTTCAACAGCTTCTTTTTTTTCCCAGCAAGCACAACCCACGTGCTATGTGGAACACTAACAATATAGCAATTTGGGGAAATCAAATTCTCTTTTAGGGAATTGTATGTGAGATTGTGCCATTATGCTTGTTCTCATCTAACTCTTTCAAGTTTCCAGTTTTCACCTCCTTAGTGTGACATCTTCTTCTATTTCTTCTTTTTCCGTCAAGAGAGCATGTTGCTTCCTTTTATGTTGCTTAATCGGTGTAAAGTTCTCATGAAGGGATGCAGATTAGAACCATTTTCATACAGATAATTTTAACAGCTGCAGTACTGGTGTTGATGCCATCATCCAAAGCCTCTTGTCTCCTGAGAGAATCTCAAGCTGTTGTTTGAATTTCTGTCTCTTCAGTGCAACCCAGCTGGAGAAACACTAGACAGGCAGATTTTGCTTGTTCCATCCCTTGTTGGGGGTTCAGTCTTCACACTGCTAAAGAGGAAGTATCAATGAAATATTGAGCGGTGCACTCTTTCAGCAGGACCTGGGTGAAATTTGAATGTGATGGGGTTGGCCACATAGTAAGCCAAACAAAGTATTTTCAGTGATTTAAAAGCATAAAAAAATGCAATATTAATTTCACATGAAAATTTTTGTTTTTCACATCCCTTCACTATTTTTGCAATGACGTTGAAAAAACACCTAAATATGCTTGATGTAATGGAAGTTCTTTTTTTTCTAATGTAATAGTCAGGCAAATGGAAGATGTTATACTTCTATCTAATTTGATCATTCAATATTACTCGGAGAAACGTTTTTCATTTCTTTTTTATTATTATTATTTTTTTTATAAAATTCCAAAAATAAATGCATCTGTTTGACTTGTGAGTTTGAGTTTATTAATTAAATGTTGAAATCACCACAGATCCTTTCTTCACTGAATAAACTGATCCAGGTGTGCCTAACCTCAATAACCATGACAACAATGGCCAGACACACCTGGATTAATCAATCCAGTCATGAAAGACAGGAAATGAAGGAGCTGCTTTAAGTTCAGAAAGTAATAGAATCGAGTATGGAGCTAATTGTTAAACTGTTCTAGGCACAAGCCTTGTCTTCATTACACACAGTTAATAATCATTTTACTTTTATCTTTAATTTTCTTTTGCAAATCTTAATAGAAATGCACTTTAAAACATTATTAGTCACAACATTTTTTTTTTCGGTATGGTAAAAAAAGAATGAACAATCTATAAACATAGCCATACTGTAACCTTTTTATTACTCTATCAGGCAATGAAGTTAGTAGCCCTCTAAATTCAAATCTATTGCCCTATAAGCATTCAACCAGGTATCTGTGACAGCAATCATGTAGAATTGTTTTGTTAATTGGTGACAATATTCTTTAAAACCATCAAGGTTATCATATGTTTAAAGTGCATGACACCTCACCTCTAGTCTGAACTACCGGTAGGGGTGAGGTGTCAGGAAAGATACTCTACATGTAGCAGTTTTAAGAAAAGTATCCACTAAAGTGCAGTGACTGTAAGGTTGGCACATGGAGAGACTTAAAACATCTGAATACTGATTAAAATGAAAGAAATCCTGTTCTGTGAAATACTAAATTATTAAACAGTTTCTTCTACCATATTTGCATGATTTAAAGGGTGTCATTTATGAAGTTTCTGGTGTTTTGAAATATAAGATCACTTGAATGTGGCTAGATCTCAGTCGGCATTGTTTGATGAATCTCTGCACGAAAGAAAAAAACGTCAAAAACAAAGCAGTTTGTTATCGGTCTACGTCATAGTTCAGATTTATTGTGTATCTAATTGTCTAATTGTCTAATTGACCATACATGCAGATGCATAATATTAGGAAGAACCGGATGAGCCTGTATTTAAATTTCCCCTCCAATCAAACATATGTTCCCACTCACCTTTGTTGTTTTTTTTTTCAGATTCTGTTTGTGATAAATATGGATCAGATTTCAAGATGTAGATGTTATGAAAAAAGAAGCTGCTACTTTCTTTATATAGCTGGATTTAATGTTATTTTTTGCCTGATTTTTCATTTAGCATGCACTGGCCTTAAACAAAGAGATCAGAATCTTCAAGATATTTATTTATTAGGAGACAATTGCTTTATCACGGTTTGATATACTTTTCTTACCCAACCAAGATTGTAATTCAATGCAAATTTATTAGAGTTATACAAATTTAAATATATATATAATATCACTAATTTACAAGACTGCCATGCAACACATTCTTAGGTGAACATTAGTCTTACTTGCAATGCTTACTAAGCTATATCTACATAGGTTTATAAATTCTTGCTGCTCCTGACATTTAAAAAAAAAAAAAATTAAAAAATAGCATTTACAGGACAAGGTATTCAGAAGTGGTACAGCAAAGCTTTAGAATGTTATTTTATTTTTTCTTTAGAATTTAAATCAAAGGATAACATTAATGACAGAGTTTTTAAATTTTGTTTTCAAAAGGCTTTGATACAGCAAAAGAAAAGATCACTTTCATCATCACTCTAATGAAGAAACATAAAAGATTATGATCCAGCATCGTTGGCCTACCTACATTTTCAGTTTGCATTGTAAACCTCATGAGAAAGGTTACGAAAACAACAGACGGGCTTTTATCAGAACATAATTACACAAAAAGATTAAAGGAAAGGAGAAAAGTGTGATTAAAAGTGTTGGTACAAAAATTAAAATTGAGAAAAACCGATAATGAAGAGAAGCATTAACAAGCATTACACAGTGGACTCCGCAGGGTTACACTGCAGCACAACTCCAGCAGTGCCGGCAAGATTTGCTGCCAAATCATCATCTAACACCCTCTCCTCCCACTCCCTCTACTAGCTGTTCAAGGACCTAATTACAGAAATATTTAGCCTTGTTTGTTTGTCTCATAATTACATTTTGTAACATTGGTCAGCTAATGAAAATCAGACAATAGATCATCCCCCTGACTAAAACAGACAGAAATAAAAACAGTAAATAAATAAATGCTGAAGTAATGAGAACCGACGTTGAAAATGAGCGCAAAATGATTTTTTTCTCTACTGCCAGTGTACATTATTAGGGGAGAATTAAAAGGCCAATGTGAGTAGTTTTTGGACATTTGTAATTAAGCAAATGTGGGTATAAAATTCTCATATCATTGCATCTTTTAATAAACATTAAAAGGATTTCATGGTAACAAGTTATACACAAAGATAAACAAGGGAATTATGGTCTAGTAACTTTATTTAAAACATCTTAGCAATTGTTCTTGCTAGTGTAAAAAACAATAAAACATGTTGATTTTTCTAGATATATTAAAACTATTAACATTCAGCTCTTACGTAATTTTAATTGATTTTATTTCAGATATCTAATTACAGATTTATTCATATAGCCGGTCTCAGGTCTTAAGGTGTCTGCCCACTCTCGTTCCTTACTGTTTACCAGCCGGTTGCCAACTAATACTAATTCTAACCTTTTGTCTAGACTTTTGTAAGCATTAGGAAACACCTTAGAATTGAAGTGACAACCTCTGTGTGGCTTCTGAGTCCCTTTGCCTCTTGAAGTGACACTAACTTTCAAAAGCTCGACCAATGTTCACTTTTGTTTTGCTTCTTTTTTGTCTTTTTTTGCTTGGATTTGAGAAAACTAACCCCGATAATAAGCAATTGGTGCAGAATCCTTTGGGATCAACAACGGTATTGTAACCAGAAGTAAATATTGCCTCCAGCCTCTCATTACTTACATTAATTTGTTGATATGACTGCTTGATGTAACATCTCCATATGTTTTGTCTCCTTTAAACTGCTTCGGTAACATCTATTTAAAAATAAATTTCTCAACAAGATGTAGCTACTAAAATAATTTAATCTCTTAAACATTCTATTTCTTGAAACCTAACATAAAATTGTTAACACAACTGTTAGCTACACGCTGATGTCTTTCAGTGCTAGGTTTGACTCTGTAACTAAAAATAGGCTGACCAGAAGTCCTGATTTTAGCGGCACTGTGCTTTTTAAATGTTTTTTTTTAATAAGTCCCACTCTCCTACAAACTGAAACAATTTTCCACAGTTTGCTGATTCTAATAAAAAAAAAGGAAAAATAACATATATTTATTAACAGGCATATTTTCTAAATGCAGAGAAAGCAGAGCTACAGTATAGCTACATGCATGCATTTATCTTTAGTAGAATTGATTTCTGCAACAGTTAGACAGCTGCAGCAGATCCAAAATGCTGCTGCCTATTTTCTCACTAGAACTAAAAAAGTAGAGCAAATCAGCCCGGTACTAAAGTCCTTACTGTGGCTCCCTGCGCAGAGAATAGACTTTAAAATACTTCTATTAGTCTATAAATCTCTGTATGGATCAGTACCTCATTACAGATTTGCTATCAGTGTATCAACCGCCCAGATCACTCAGGTCTTCTAGTTCAAGCACCCAGACCCAGAACCATGGAGAAGCAACATTTAGGTCCTGTGCTCTACTTATCTGGTACAAAATCCCAGAAGACAGTAAAAGAGCTAAAAGCCTGAGTTCTTTTAAGTCAAAGTTAAAAACCCATTTGTTTAGAGCTGCCTTTGACTGTTAACTAAGGTATTTTTAGTTTGAGGCAGTGGTCCAACTGTTTTATGCATGTTTTATTGTTGTTTTGCTTTCATTTTTTTTATTCTATTGTCTGTTTCATGTAAAGCACTTTGAATTGTCCATGTACTATATTCTGCTATACAAATAAAATTGCCTTGCCTTGCCTTGCTACAAAGGGA
>JAUZNJ010038513.1:0-11065 GCA_034780135.1 Jordanella pulchra
CTGCTGCTGCTTGGGTGGAAAGAAAACCAGCAGCCACACGGCCCTTTCTGGAACCACTTTGACACCCCTGGTCTATACCAACACTGGAGGACGAGGGAAAGCTTCATTAGACCAGATACAGTGAAGACCTGAGATGTGCATTATCTCTCTCAACTTTGGCAGGCAACAAAGTACCCGCATTACCATGGTAACATAGATTCTTGAAGTTGTCCGTCTTGTCTATAGAGCCAGCAGATCTTAGAGCTGCTTTGTTGATGCTTTTGGCTCTGCCACGTCTGCCGTGACACCACAGCCACTTTTTGTTTGGATTCTTCGAGCCATCAGAAAAAAATCTGGGGGGGGGGGGGGTGCGTCCCAACCTCTCTGTAAATCTATTCAGCTGTATCAACTTCCTGCTGCCTCCTGTTTGTTTCTGTATGAGTAAAAATAGAAGTCATTTGTTCTGTCTGGAGATGTGGATCACACCACTGTGTATGTGTGTGTGTGGGGGGGTCACATTACATGGTAGCAGCTGAGTACTACTGGGATCTGCTGGATTTTTGGGTTGAGGGTCAAACGCACAGCGGTGCGTTGTTTTTCCCACATATTGTGCGTTTTTGATTGTGTGCTGAGAGGCGTCTCCCATGTCTGTATCTACTGAAATCCTGCATCTTGGAACAGAAATTCAGCACAGACGCTCTGTTTTTAGGCCCCGCTTGTTCTCTGTATTAATCTCCCTTCCTTGTATTGAGAGACGGAGGCAGATGTCGATACGAAGCGGGGAAACCGACAGGAAATGATGTAATCCCAGCTCACAGGTCTCAGGGGAAGTGATATAATGGTTGCTGGATCAGCAGGCAGCTCCTCGCTTGTCCTCGGCTTCCTGTGCCTCCCCCTTCTCTGCTTCCGGTTTGAGACGAGCTGCCCATAATGCAGCGATATCTGAGTCTGACTTACAGGATGAATATCGGTCTGATTTCACAGGATCTACTAAACGTTTAGGTTATCATCATTGAAGCACTGCTGGATTTATAGTTGGGAAGTAAATGAAAATGTTTCTGAAGGTGATTTTAAACACAACTCAGATTTCTGATATCATTTTTTTCTCTTTTGATCTCAATGCATCATTGTGATCAATTTAATTTCTGAACTTTGACTAGGACATCAAAGAACATCCAGTTCTTGGTCTTTTGCTTCTGTCACAGCCATTAAAACACCTGAACACTGTCAACAAGGCTTATGTTCCCACACCAGAGTTAGTCCTGTGTGGCTCCCGGATCCGAAGAGAGCTTCATTAAGAACTATACCCTGAGAGCATCCACTAACCTCACCCCCCGCCGGGCCCCCACCACCATTGTAGTGTTTTTGCAGGATTTTAAAAATGAAAAAAAAATCTCCTGCAAAAACAGGACGGATACATTTTTTCTTGTTATCATCTGAAACACCCCCAAAACACAGGTTGAACCTTAATGATAATAAAAAAATGTTATAAGAAATGTTTTACTGCGGGCTGTACGGTGGAGCAGTGGTTAGCACTGTTGCGTTGCATCAAGAAGGTTCTGGGCTTGGTCCCGGCCTGGGGTCTTTCTGCATGGAGTTAACATGTTCTCCCTGTGTATGCGTGGGTTCTCTCTGGGTACTCCAGCTTCCTCCCACAGTCCAAAAACATAACTGTTAGGTTAATTGTCCCTAGGTGTGAGTGTGTGTGCATGGTTGTACGTCCTTGTGTGTCTATGTGTTGCCCTGCGACAGACTGGCGTCCTGTCCTGGGTGTACCCCGCCTTACGCCCAAAGTCTGCCAGAGATAGGCACCGGCCCAACCGCGACCTGCAACATGAGACATGTTTTACTGCTTCTTTTTAGTTTTATTTTGTTTTACATTTTTTCTAATTCAATACAGCTATCTATTAAAAAACAGAAAACCTAGATAAATCTGCATCAATATTTGATGCTTATTGAAAATTTTTTTTTTTCTTGTTCAGTTTTTTCTCCCACAGTTCCTAAAGACATCATAACGGGCTAATACAATTCTTCTTAAACTGTCTTTAAATTAATGTTTAATCACTTTCAGAAGAACATTTAAATAAAGCTCATTTGAACAGTTTTTTTTTCTCATTTTTTCCTCTTCGGGGTACACTCCAGTATCGGATTGTATGTGTTTGCACGGTCATGTGGAGGTAGAGTTCTCACCATTAGCCATTAACTGTGGTTTGTTTACCATCATTCCTCGGTCTCTTACACCAGGGGTTCCCAGTGGGGGTTGTGACATACTTAGCGGGGGTCACAACATGGTTTCATAGTCATTTTGATGTGATGTGAGAGACAAAATGAAACAAATAAACACATATTGAATTTATATATAAATTGTTGTGGTTTGTAACCCAAACATACGTTCAACATTTCCCTACAGATTTCTAAAGTTTGGATGTAGGTAAAAATAAAAAGGTTTTCCAGTTTCTTATCAGCTAAGTCCCCTTAATGGCCTCATGGCCACTCTCCCAGAAAGGCTAGATTCATAAACAGCATGGCTAACAGTTGTCATGTTAGCATTTTGTCCCACCTGAGCTGTTGATCTCTGCTGCTCCCACAGAGATCTGATTAATGGATCCCTTGTTCAGCGTCTCTGTTTGGGTTGCCTTCCACATCTTGTTTGGTCAGCAGTTGGTCCATCGTCTCTCCATTTTCAGACGATGGATAGAAAGTAGGGATGTAGTTTTAGAAGCTAACCCTGCTTTATACCTCTTAACAAGCTTCTCTCTGACCTGTCTGATGTGTTCCTTGGTCTTCATGGTGCCTTTTCAGGGTTTTCCCAGCAAAAGAGAAACCATAGTCAGTAGTTTCTAGCTATAGTAGCTGAAGCTGTGAGCTAACTCTGGACCTTTCCTCCTTTGGTCCAAAGATTATTACCTCAGTTTGGTTTTTATTCAGGTGGAGAAAATTATTAATTCAATAATCAGTCAGTGAATCTTAAGATAAGCAGTCTCATGCTTCAGGCATACAATACAATGGTGGAAGGCCTGGCCTTTTGTTTAGTAATTTTCTCCACTCGTCATTCAGTTTTATTTAGAGCTATCAGACGATAATCAAAATCTTTCAGGTATGCTTTAATTAACAATATAAAGTCTGACCAAAATTGTTCTAAAGTGGCCTTTGTACATGCTACTTTAGTATATTTATCTTAGCTTGAGTTGCCAACAAAGTTAGCCTTGTGTATGATTACAATATTAGCAAAAAACAGAAACTTTTAAACTGGATTTGACATCATTCCTGAATATGAATAATAATTACGGAAGGTCATTAAATGCAGCTTTAGAGACAGGATCAGTTTCACCAAAGTGGTATTAAACCGTTCATTTACTCCATGAAAGGACACAGTTTCTCCTCACAGTCCTCATGATTGAAATCAAGACAAGGAGGAAGTCGGACTATTCAAATCACATCCTGACGATTTGAATCGGTGTGTCTACAGAACCACAGCTTCAGTGTAATTCAGACAAGATTGAAAGGCACAGAATAAAAGTCTGTCATCATTTTAGAAAGCGGCCAACCTGCAGGGTGTGTGTGAGAATCAGAAAGAAACGTCTCAACTTGGAACCTAAATCACTCGTTGCTTCTTTCTTTTTGGGTTTTGATTTATAGCTTCGCTTTGTAAAAAAAAAAAAAAAAAAAAAAAAAGCCAAAAACCAGGCTTAAAAATATTGTACAGTGTGTGTTTGTGTGTCACCCTGTGTGTGTGTGTGTGTGTGTGTGTGTGTGTGTGAGTGTGTGTGTGTGTGTGTGTCCTATAGAGTCGTGGGAATGAGCCTGAGGTGACTTTAAAGCCTTCGCTGTTGTTGCTGTGTTGTGGCCACAGACCAGTTCAGGCTCTGTTGGTTACTGGGAGCTTCCCACTGCTCATGAGAAGTTGCTCAAAAGCACTGGAGTAGCAGATGTTGTAGTCCAGAGGGAGGTGACATGTTCTTTGAAAGCTGTGTGAACTTTGTTTCTGCTCTCTGTGTTCTGTCCCTTTTCTTATGCCCCAGTCTTCTGATGCTTATGTGTTTTTTGCATTTCTTCCGCTGAGCAGAGAACAGACTTAAACAGATCCCTTTTCCTCCTCTACACCCTATATTCTTCCTCTTCTCATCCCGTTGAGCTGCACATTGGGCATCATGACGGAGCAGCACATTCCTCAGGGACACAGAAAACGAAACATCCACATTAATGTGACCGATGAAGCCGGAAGAGAACAACATTCATTAGATGATCTGGTTTTAAGGAAAACAACAACTTTTCGGATTTCTTTATTACTTCCAGCTCCAGTACCGGTTTTCTCTCTCCTCATGCCTTTGGAATCTACAGAATGTGGGTTCACATTGTTTCGGAGAGATACGCATGTCTGTTTCTAGAAAACATGTGGTCCTGGAGGACATGTTGTTTTAGGTTCTCTGTTGTTTGGGAATCTGGTCATTCTTCTACAGATCGTCTCCTGAACTCTGCTGTTAATGTCTAATGTGTCTGTGATGTCCGTGCAGCTAGATGACATTGTTTTCTGCTCCATGCAGAAAAAAACAGGGTTAGCAGATATAAACATCTTTAAATATCTTATGATTTGGTTGATAATTATCACATCAACCAACGGATGGTGAACAACTTTTGGAATGAAATTGCTGTCTCCCTTTGGTGACACGAAGAGGCTTTGAACATGTGGAAACAGCTGTGTTTTCTACTTCTACATGTTGTGTGGTCTTTGCCCTACAGATTTGGCTTAAATATTAGGTAATATAAGGTTTGTTTTGTGTTCCTCAGAGCATACTTGCCTCAAGCATATAACCCAGCCTTTAAACTCTTCCACTGATTCCAGCTTCAACTCATCTGTTGTTGATCAGGCTGATATTCAGTGTTGCCTTTCTTCTTGTTACAAGCCATAAACCTCCAACATCTCATTTTATTCATAATCTAATATGAAGCTGATGAGAAGCAACATGAGTTATTCAGGTTGACCTTCAGTTGTTTGCTGTGGTGTGAAAGTGATGAGTCCCCAGAAGCAGAGTGTCCTGCAGTAGTATTCACACACCTTGTACATTTCCAGTCACATTAAAGTTGAGGTATTAATGGCAGTTTATATGACAAAGGAGGAAAATGGAGCCGGGGCTAGATGTTTGAAGGCCTTGTCTTTAATGTGGCTGTCACAGGTTCCAGTGTCGTCCAATGGACCTTCCCCGTCTGTTTTCTCCCTCTCAGCTTTTTCACACACGCATAAAGGCCACTAGTGCAAAAAAGCTACATAAATTGTGATTACATTTCTTAAAAAATACAAATCTTAGGGTTCTGTTTACATTCAGCGCCTTTTACACTCGTCCTATAAAATGTTAAGCACTGCAACCAACTGAAGACGTTACTCATTAGAGTCCAATCGCATGTGATCTCATTGAGTAAACATGTAGCTTGTCACATTTGACGAGGTGTAAATCACCTGCGTTATAATCTTACACTTGTTGGGGATGGTGATATGATGTTTTCAGACATCAGAAAATCTGTCCCGTTTTTTTTTTTTTTTTTCAGAGGGTAACCCTGTTTTATAGGTCTGTGGTAGACAATCATTTGCATCTACAGTAAAATACAACTCAGGTATTCAGATGAAAAACCCAAATATTAATAAAAAACAACAATGTACTTAATTAAAAGAAAACCAAAAATCAACTGTTCCCATGTTGCCACTGGAACTCCAGGGATTGTTTATTCTAAAGATGATGTAGATTGATATTTTTATTTTGCATCAATATCATTGGATCATTCATTATTTAATTGATATATCAATACTGATTGATGTATTACACCTTTATCCTTTAGGTGACTTTAAAATGCACAAAGAAGGGAATAGAGCCCCGGATGCTACCTAGAAGTCAGCACTTCTCAAAGCTGCAGTAAAATCCTACGACTTGGACTCTGAAGATTATTCAGGGCAAAGAAACCTTGGACCAAATATTTAGGCCTATTTGCTTTTGGTTGGTCAAAATTCAATCCCAGTTTTAAGTTCTGGCAAAATTGCACAGAGCTACTGCAGATCTAGCAAGATGTTGACGATCATCTGTTAGGGCTCATGTGTTGGCATGACGACTGTTAGTAATGCTGTCTGCAAATCTAGCCTTGATGGAAGAGTGAATGGAGAAGTCCTGTTTGCATGGTGCCAGAATAAAGCTGTACGGATGTTCTGGTCAGGTGATTTCTTGGCTTCTATCCTAAATCTGGCTTCAAACTAACACTAGAAGTAGCATTCAGTTCCAACTGTTAAACAAGGTACTGGCTGCATAATACTTTGGGGACGCTTTAGCATTAAAAGAGACGTGGGTCAAGTGCAATGGGACGATGAATGGAGCTAAACACAGGAGGGTATTGGAAGTAGAGCTGATAGCTGCAGAAAGACTGGGCAGAGATTCGGCTCACATTCACAGACAGCACTAAAATAGATTAGATTAGAGTAGGATTAGATCGAACCACATCTCTGTTCCAATGGCCTAGTGAAAGACCAGAAATTAATCTAATTTAGAAACAGAAACTAGTCTTAAAATTGGAGGTCTGAATTGCAATGCACAGTGTTTTTTAGATTTAAATCTGAAGAAAAATGCTAACAGGTAAAATGTTTCTTCCATTTCATAATCTTCTACGTTCTATTAAGAAACGGAAATAAAATGCATAGAATGTTGCGGCTGTAACTTATAGGATTGAATATTCCTGTATGGCCCAGTGTGGTGATGAAGATGTCGCAGAAGCAGGATACAGAGCGTCTGCTGTGATAAATGTACGATTTATCTTCTCACTCTCATGGATTAAAATGTGGAAGAGATGAAGGGATTGGTGAGGAGGAGGAGGAAGCTAGGAAAGGAGGAAAGGAAAACAGTGAAGGAGGGTAATTATGTAGGAGAAACGATGCACAGAGGTGGGAGGACGAGTGCAAGAGAGGAGGATGATTGTACGGTTTCAGTCTGTCAGACACAAGGAGTGTGGCTGCAGAAGCAAAGTAATTACTGTTTACTTTGGACACACACACACTTACAGTCAGTCCATCACCATGACCTGCTGCCTCAGCTCTGCTCCACTGAGAGCACCGTCTGACAGGCTGATGTCCTGGAGAAGTTGCTTACAGAAGAGCAGAGCTACGCAGGAAGCTTCTGCTGTTTTTTCCATCACATTGAAAACAGATCATAGAAACACCAACATCAGGCCAGAGAATCATGTGATAAAAAGTTTGGAAACTGAAAAACAGAAACCTGCTGTTTACAAGCCAGATTTCTGGTTTAGATGGTTTTCTCTGCCTGTCTACTAAAAACCTGGAAAAGAAACATTCATGTAGTCTTGACTTAATATGATGGACATTTTTCAAACTTCTTCACAACAAATAACTTGTTGCTGGTGAAGATGACCCAGAGTGGCAGGAATCCTCCTCTGGTTCCTGGAAAGAAGAACTTGATTAGTTGGTCTGCATCCAAGCTGCAGCGCTGCAAGGGACCCGATGCAGCTGTTAGAGGCTCCACAGAGCTGCTGTACCCTCTGCCATCCCCAAACCACACACACATATACTGGGCCTACCCTCCAGCATAAAAACAGTCCTCTCCAACCACAGGATCTAATTGTAGCGCCGCTCCTCACTATTTGTGTGTATGTTGTGTTTTTCCGTGTGTTTGCATAAGGGTGTGTTCCTCTCTGCTCTCTAATCTCTGGGGTATATATGTGCCTTTGTGTGTTTGTGTGTGTGTGTGTGTGTGCGGAGGGGGTTAGCTGCCTGAATGAATGGCTGAGCAGGTGCCCAGGAATAGTTCAGTCCATCCTGGGTGAGACCTGAGGGTCATCTGGGTGAGCCTGTAGGAAGGAAATGAGAAAAAGGCTGGAAAATTGGTCCCTCCTTCCTAAAAATATATTTTTTTAATCATTTTAGATAAAAGCAATTAAATGGCAGTTTTTATGACCTCGTTTCATACCCAGCTAACACACACACACACTATTTCTAATTTCCTTCCTTCCTCTCTCTTCTGGATGCACCTGAGAATTTGACTTGTGCATGTGCTCCCACGTACATGTAGCGTTAGCAACATTACCAAGAGACCATAGAATAGTTATAGTTAGCTATGCTTCGTTAACCATCGTTTTTCGGTCTCTTGCACAATAAGTGAAAAGTTACACAAGCAGCATCACTAACAGACTGCCTGCAGGTGAGTCCCTGATTGGTGGAATAGAGATGGGCGTGGTGATAGCAAGGCGGGCTAACGTTAGCGCCCTTCTAACACATATTTTAACAAGAACAAATCGGATTTCTGGTTGCTAATTCCAACCTACAGCCATGTTTCTATGAAAGAAGTTCCTCCTCCATGCTTCATCTCCTCTGACCAGTTTAGATGTTAACTTTTCATTACCTCAATATTTAACTGTTAATGTTGCTAAATTAATTGACACAACTTGAGTTTTATTCCTGCATAGAAACCTAGCAGATCAAACCACAATGTGTTGCTTACTTCGGTTAGTGAGGCTGGCACCTTGTAGGTGTTGGTTGCCATGACATTCTCCCAGTGTGATGACCTTCAGCAAACATGCTACCGTTTCTCTATTGACCAAAATATTTTTTGTGTTGGAATCAGATCTAAATCATAAAAAGGCATATATCGTTTTTTTCCTACTGCTGCTTTAATACCAGAGCATCACTTTTATAGTTCTTCTATATTACACAAATTCAAGACCTGCCAGGACAATTTATTGTGTCCCTAAAAAACAAAAGGCTCGTCATGTCATTAAACAGAAGCACGTGTTTGTTAAATAATGAATATAAAGAGTTAACTGTACGGGAGTTAAGTTATTTGTCAATCAATCAAGGAAATCAAATGCTTCCTTTATACAGTTGTAACCAGTCCTTTTAAAGTTGTGACAATGCAGGAGCTGTCCCATATTTATATTGAAGCGTTATGATACACTTTCTGGATAAATGACGCCGATCCAGTATTCTGATGCAGCAATTTCTGTTTTTATCAATCTGATAAAAAGCAGTACAGTTAGAGTAATCTAGTCTCTTTATTTCTATATTAGTGATGCTGGTTATATTATTGAGCAGAGTGATGATTTATGTTTCTCAATTTGTTGCCTTGCCTTTTTTTAATTCAATGTTTTGTCGAGCCTAATGCCTTCGCATACAGTTCATTCATGTATTGTTCAATACGCTCAGCCCAGGTACATCGGATTGGATCGGGGGGGGAAGCTTGGAGAGGGGTGGTGAAGCATTACTGTATGCCCCAAGACAGCTGGAGATTACTTCAACCACTCTGGCAGTTTACTAATTATGCAAACATAAAAAAAATCATAAAGGTTTAAAAGAAGCTGTATTTTCAAGCTGTTATGATAAAGATACTGATGTCAGACTGATGACTTTTCGATCTTTGCTGTGAATTGCTGACACTCTTCTAAGCCAATTTAGGGATTTTTTAATAAAGATAAAGTGGTAAGATATTGCTCTAGTATTTTTTCTCTGAAACTATCCTCGGGCGTGCAGGTGGAGCAGTGGTTACGGTGCACAACCCATCTACGGAGGCCTTAGTCCTCGACGTGGGCAACCCGGGTTTGAATCCGGCTTGTGGTCCTTTCCCGCATGTCTCTCCCCCCCTCTCATGCCCCCTTTCCTGTCAGCCTACTGTCAGAAAAATGAGCCACTAGTGCCGTAAAAAGCTCAAAAGAATAAAAAAATAATTACCATCTAACTGAAACAACTTCCACACTGAAGAGTGTTGAAGACAGAAGCCAGGATGACATACTGTGTGTTTGGTGCTCTCATAGATTTAGGAGTTTTGTGGTCTGGACCAGCTGGAGATGGTCTAAATGTTTGTAAAGCGGTGAAGCTTCTGGTCACAGATTGTTTATAACAGCAGATGATCTCAGTTTACAGAAAGAAAAATTAAAGCAGAACTTCCAGCTTCAAAATGGGTCAGTGGGTTCGTATTTAATTTAGATACTAGAAGCTTGGAGTTGTTTGATTCCTACTTAACTCGATCTTTATGTGATGACAATCTCCATAAAAAGTCTCAGAGGTCAGAGATGTTTATGTTCCTGTGGTTGGAATAAACTACTTCCTGCAGGTTGGCTAAGAGGGAGCTAACTCCATTTAATCATCTACTGACATGAAGATGTCTCCATTCTAATATTAGCTGATATTTTTTGCAATAATTATATCTGCTTTGTTTTTGTATTCATGTTTGGCGGCTGGTTAATGCATTTTGTTCGGGTTATTTATCACCTCTTATATCTATTCACTGACTTCACTATTCACTGTGACATAAGAAATTGACCTGATTATATGAATAAAGAGCCTAAAATCAATGTCCAGGAATTAACGCCTCTGTTTTAAAATCATCATCAAATATAAAATAACTGTAGTTTTTTTTTACTACATATTATGTTTTTTGTTTAGTTATAATATTATATATTATGTAAATGCATTTTGTTGGGGTCAACAAAATGTTTGTTTTAAGAAAGTAACATTGTGAGTCTTTCCTTATATTTATAATAGTCTTTTTTTAACAGGTCAGTTTTGATCTGTCTCCTCAGGATGTTCATAGTTATCTTCCCCCCCACCCTTCATTTTAACCATCAAACCATATATGGCTTCCTTTGCAACACAAATTAGAGCGCCCTCTGCTGGAACTACAGCAAGCTCCCTTCAAAGAAAACCAGGACTTTTTAGTCGGGTCTGGTTTGAATAGTTTAAAGTATAAACTTGGATGTGTTTCAGTAGATAACAGTTTAGAACCTCAGTGAAAAGCTGAGGCAGTTTGATCTACTGGTAACCATCAGGTTATACTATAACTTGTGTTTTTTGTTTCTGTTAGTAATTATATTAACACATTTCATTTCCATAAGATGTTATACAATTTAGACAAGTTTCCTATTTGGTCTGTGGTTTATATAGTTTTTAGGTCTCATCATTATGTGGGGAAAAAAGTTTGGAAAAATATTAAATTCTCAATCCCATTGAATAACAATTTTCCTTCCTGCCTTCCTTCCTTCCTTCTTTCCTTCCTTCCTTCCTTCCTTCCTTCCTTCCTTCCTTCCTTCCTTCCTTCCTTCCTTC